>WBMY01015729.1:69595-148777 GCA_013397315.1 Donacobius atricapilla
ACATCTATATATATATATATATATTTGTGGGATTTATATAGGGCTTGCATATGTGTTTTCCTGGACATTTATCAGGTCTGCTGCTGGTACCTCCTTGAAGAAAAAGTGCATTTATTGTAAAAACCAAGCAGCTGAAGCTGTTATTGAGGTCATCGATGTGAAGGCAAGAGGAACCACTGCCCTGGGAGTGTGTGCCTGGAGCCTCCTGGTGACCCCCTGGAATCACAGCCAGCAGGAAAACTTGGCAGAGCTTTGCTGTGCCTCAGCCCTCCCCTGGTTCGGCAGGGCTGATTGATCAGCCCAAGGCTGCAGAAATTGGGGTGAGGGATTCATTAGCCTGGGATCAGGCCCTCAGCACTGGATACACTGCTTGCTTGAAAATAGGTAATTAATGGTGCTTTATTTTTCACGTTTCCAAGGCAACACAAGCCCCCAAGACATTGTTTTCCAGACCATGGGCTGATGCTTTTGGCTGCCGCAGAAGCTCCCCCATCTCGACTGTAGCTGCTGAAAAGGTACCAAAGCCATATTTTTGTCACTGTAGTCTATTTACATCCTATATCCAAAAAGTAATGATGATCAGAGGCTGCTGCTGGAATGATCTGCTCTCACTGCAGAACTCATTCAATCAGCAGAGAGCTCTGCTATTCAAATAGATAATTAGTGTTGTGACAAGGGTGACTGTAAATGCCTCAGTTTGGTGGCAATGTTAGGAAGTGTGACAAAAATTAAATTATTTGTCTGCCTTAAGCATGGCCCTCCTTGGATTGCTAATGAGGGAAATTCTTGTTAAACACGTGTCCTGTTCTGACTCCTTTACAGGTCCTGGGAAAATGATTAATTCTTTGAATCATCGGAGGCAGGAAAGACAGGGCTTTCCCATGTGTTCTCTGACTCTTTTTTGTGTTTGTACCTCATGTAACAGATCATTGCTCATGTTCCAGCACAAAAGAGAGATCCCCCAGGGACAGCAATCCCAAAGGACACCTTTCCTCCCCATCCATATCCCATCTTAAGAAGGAATTGGCTCAGGGAGAGCCTTTAGGTGCTCCAGTCTCAGGGGAACGTTCCCAGCACCTTCCCTGGAGGTGACAAAAATCCACTTGTGGTTCTCTCTGGGGCTGCAGAGCTCAGGGTTGCCTCAGAGCTTGTCCCCACGTGTTCCTGGAAGTCCCTGCCTCACTTTACAGGATCAGGATGATGCCTTAAGTTTTATCTTCCGTGTATTCCAGGTTCTGTGCTGCCCAGGGTGCAGCTCTGAGCTCACACTCAGCGTCACTCAGCTCTGCACACAGCAGGGACACAAAACAAATCCTTCTCCTGCTGCACACCAAGGACAACTTTCAGCCCAAAAGCACAACCAAGGCTGGGCTGGAGGGAGGAACAAGAAGGATGGGACCTCACAGCCTGCAGCTGGAATTGGGCAATTAAACCCCAAGGTGCAAATGGACCAAAACTTATCCAAGTGTGAGACCTGGGGAGCGTTTGTCCATTTTGGGACCATTTTGGGTCCAGCTTGGGTGTAGCCCTGGCCAGGCTCTTGTCCTGCCCCAGGTGTATCCCAGAGGCCTTTCAATAAATCCCTGCTTTATTCTCTGGCTCTGGGCAGTCTCTGCTCCAGCTCAGCCTGCCCAGGGCATCAAGGAGACCCCCAAGGCCCCATGTCCCTGAGCAGGAGGATGCTGTGGAAGCAGGGAGTTCCTCTGGAGCTGCCCATGGCTTTTGTTCAAAGGAATCACTTTTATTGTGCGTTTTCATTAATGGCCATGTGCTCCAGCAGGTGGGTTGAGGTCCCGTCTTTGACCAAGGACATGCAAACCTGTGGGAAACAGAGAAAGCAGAAAGCTTTCCTAGCAGTGTAGATGTGGGGCTGAAGTTAAAGGGATACAATAAGGACACAGAACAGTAAGGCTGTGGTTTTGTGCTGTGTAGAGTAGGCCTTAGCTAGTAGAAAAATACGTTAAGCAAGACAATATATATGTTTATTAACAAGGCTCTGTGCTTTGTTTATAGAAGAGTAAAAAAAGTTCCTGAAGAGCAAAAAACATGAAACAAGCACCTATTGATAGATATAAGGTGTATGTGTACTTTTAATGATTGGTTTTTGCAGATGCCTGTAAGCTCTTAACAATTTGCTGTTGGTTAGAAAACTTTTAAAAAGCCTTGCAACAAAGAGAGCTTCAGCTGCTGCTGGCAGGACGTGAGCCATTGTCATATTTTAATGTCTCACGCTGTTATGAGGCTGATGCTGCAATATAAGCTCGAGGAACATCTCCCTGCTGTCCCACTCCGTTATTTGGAAATATTCCATATCCAACACAAACCCTCCCTGTGTGCTGCTGGGGGTCCAGTCCTGCACCCTTGGCCTGTAATGGAGCCAGGAAGCAAAGCCCTGTCCCTCTTCCTGCAGCTCTGCATCCTGCAGGATTTGGGATGATCGGGGCTGAGCAGGCAGCAAGGAGCTGGACCCCTCAGAAGTTCCTCTTCCCTGATGGACAATTTTGGCTGTCCCACCATCCTAAGAGCTGTTTTGAGATTAAATTACCATGTGCTGAATTAATGAACATCCTGAAGTTGCATCCTTTCACAGGGTCCTAACGGGATGCTTTTGATTCTTCCTTTTTCAGCCTTTGCCAGTGCCTTGATGTTCTCTCCCCCAAAGGGAATTAATCGCTGGGAAGGAATGAAGAGCACAGCACAAAGAGCAGGCATGGTCCAGACCTCACAGGAGTAATTATGTCTTAAAGGGTAAGGAAATAATCTCGGGTACATTGGGAGGAAAGTGTCTCAGTAATGCTGCATGGGGTTACAGGCACGTCTCCTATGTTTGTGCATCTGGAAAAAAAGGAAAAAGAGTTTCACAGACACTTCCTGACCTCAGAAAGATCAGTGAGCAGTTCAAGAAAAGAAATTTAATTCCAAGCCAGTTTATCAAGTTTTCTTGACCCTTAAGGATGGAAAAAGCAAAGGAAGGATGCACACGGAGGTCCTATGAAATTCTAATACTAAAACACTCTCATGCACAAACTGTGCAGTCTGCAAACAGAGAGTTCAGACCAAGAGCAGGGTCTGAATTCCAACGAGGGCAGTGCAGACACTGCAACGTGGCAGCTCAGCCTCTGCAGGAGGAACAGGAGGAGAGGTGAGTGTCTGTTCATTGAAACACCAAAATTCTGGGGGGCAACTCTGCGGTGCACCGGAGGAGGCAGGACAGAGGAGTGGCCGTCACAGCCACTGGCACAGACAGAAACAGGGAAACAGATCCCAAATTGGTGCCAGGGTTGTCTGAGGGTGACAGGGGGCTGTATTTGTGGCACAGTACTCGTGCACAGACACACGGGGGCCCTCTGAGGGCAAACCCTGGGGACAGGAGCCTTGCCAGTGGGAGAAAGTGGCAGAGCTGGCACAGGACTGTCCTGGAGGGGATGCCAAGGAGGTGTCCACACCCTCAGCCACCTGGGGAAACACTTCCAAGCCAAAGGCGAGGCTTTAACAACTGCAACAGAGCTTGCTGAGTGGGAGTTCAGCCTGGAGAAAGAGACATTCCGGCCTCTTTCCCAGGCTGCTCCCCCTCCTCAGGGACCCAAGCTGGGACCTGTGGGACTCTCAGGAAATCCCTTTTCTTTTCTCGGAGGACAGGAAATCCCTTTTCTTTTCTCAGAGGACAAGGCAGCTCCCCGGAGCTGCTGAAGGCACCGCACAGCCCCCACCCCTGGCAGCTCCCAGACTCCAAGTGCCTCCTTTCATCCATCAGCCCTGATAAAGCAGCAGCAAGGTGCACTCAGGTCTGTCTCTGCCAAACACATCCCTTTTTATTGCTTTGCAGGAGTTCACAGCATTAGCATAAAACAATCGAGGCAGTTGTTTCCCCTAAGAGAGCCGGGGCCTGTTTACAAACTCGTTTTATTTTCACAATATTCCACTGTTATTTATTTCAGAGCTGTCAGATGAATGCACTCCCTCATGCCGGACAGCTTGCTTTATTGCCTGTTATTAAGACATAACAGATAGAACCTGGCAGGCACTGCCCACGTCTGCCTGCCACCACTGAAAGGCAAATTAAGTGGAAAATGGAGATCTCCAATATTTCTTTGGTCTGAAGTGGTATTAGTTTTTAACTCGTTTTGTATTCATAAAGGATCCTGCATGTTTGTAACATATCCCACAGTAAACTGTTCAAAGGAAAAGCTGTGTTTTTAAAAGAAAATTCTTATTCCAAGTACCCTTGAGAAATTCAGGCTTTAGAATACAGCTCTGGTGTGGGACAGGGAATTGAAAAGAATGCAATTTTTAAAATTGCAATTGAATCCTACATTCAGGAAAGAATTCCAAGAAAGAACTGAATTCTTTCTTATGAGATTTCAAGTATTAGTTGTGACAAAGTGCTGGTTATTCTGGGGAAGCCCAAGTCCCATGGAATGGCAGAACCACTTTCCCCACCAGCTGCAGTTCTTGTTGTATAAGTGATTCTATTCACATTCTTCATTATTATTACTATTTGTTTTTTTTTTCTTTTCACCCCAGGACTGAGTTGCTAATTTTGGATGGTCACAGGAGCTGCTCTGGAAACGCCTGCAAGAGGTAGGGTTATCCCTTACTGCCTCTCCGCCTTTTCCTCCTGCATTTTCCCAATGCCAGCTTGTTTTTTACCAACTCACTGGAGAACCAAGACACTTCTATTAATGCAAATAACCTTGAGCTGAATTAACATGACACGGGAAGGGAGAGAGATCAGTTTAAAGGAAGACTAATCTGGACACTGGGGGAGGCAGAGTAAGGCAGGAGTGTCCACCTATAACCATCTGCAAGGAAAAAACCTGATTTACTCAAATTACTTTCACTCTTGTGTACACACTTGTGATTTGCTGGGATCATTATTAACCCTTATGGCAACACCTGGATCAGCTCCCTTTTAGGCAGGTAGGCTCCACACTTTAAAACTTAAAATAAATAGTTGTGCTGTGCCTGTATTGCCAAGGGAAAGGTTTTAGTGCTGGAAAATCTCAGGTTTTACAGGAAGCTGCAGAGTGTGAGAACAGGCAACTGCAGCAGCAAACAGGACCTGCAATTTAATGCTAAATAGTGATACACTGAATATATTATTATAAAAAAACCTCACTCTTCTTCAGTATAATTACATTGAGGGGTTTTTTTTCCCACTTTAGGGAAGAAGAAAGAGCCTGATTGGATAGATGGAAATGGAGGTGGATTTTTGCCCATCCTGCTGTAGGCAGAGGTGGAGCTCAGGAGCTTGAGCACAACCATTTTTACATGTATTAAACCCCCGAAGTGTGCAAAGATGTAACAGGAACAAGCAATAACACTTGGAGATATTCTATTATCCCTCAATGTAATAAATATTTTATTGGAGCAATAGAAAAGAATGCATACAGATAACCATAGGATACACACACAACTGGAAGTTCAAGGATAAATTTCAACCTTTTCAATATGAAACAAGGTACTGGGTACATATCTCATGGAGATATAGAACTAGAAATCAAGTAATAATACAATGTAAGCGCATGAAAAACGGGCAGTACAGGAACCTGGACTAGGATTTTGTGAAACAAGAGAAAGTCACCCTTTGTTGCATGAAATATAACTATTTACTCACTAGGAACACCTGGATTTCCATGTCCCACCCACCCCCCTGTTTGCAAGTGTCTGAAAACAACACTGGTCAGCCACATAGAAAAGCAACTAATTTTTAACTCATTTATAGCTCTCTATGTACAGTATATACAGCTCTTGCTTTCCTCAGCAGCACTTTGTCTCATCTGGAGCTCAGCAGCTCATTCGCCAGCTGAATGCATATCAAGGTATTTTTTCTATAGTGCTACCATAATTTTATTAATCCTGGTTCTCCCTGTGTAGTTCTGTGTGTTGTAATAGTACTGTGAAATTAAAAAAACCCAGCCTTTATGAGGAGATACTTTATGTCATGTGAGCACCTGCTGGAATGCTGTGACCTCTCTAAAAGGTGCCTAAAAGGCTGATTTGACTGGAGCCACAACTCTAGAAGTCAAATGAACCAGGCTTAATGTATCCTTAATTTACTGCCATGAAAGAAAGCACAGACTTCTCTACACCCCCAAGTCTGAAGTGTTGTTGTATCTTTTTTTTTTTTTTTTTTTAATATCCTGGTATTGCCATGAACTTCCCAGACTCATGTGACAGTAGTGGAGGGCAGCTGAGAGCCAGAGCAGGAGGAAGAGCTCAGAACTGGTTCAAGAGCAGCAGGAAGGAGAGGTCTGACTGTAAGTCTGAATTCCGGCTGTTTGCAGGGGAGTGTGGCAGAGGGATGAGCAGCAGAACTTGGGGCTGCAGGTCTGGGAGCAGCCGCACACCTCTTCCTAAGGCCATGGTGCCCCCACACCTCACCAGTGCTGCCCGCTGGGCACTCCAGCCCCTGGAGCACTGGCAGGGGGGCAATCAAATCATCCTCGAGGTGGGAGAGCTGGGTTATGGACAAGGAACCCCGTGAGGAAAGGTGAGGTGGGGAGATGAGGAAATGAATTTCAGGATTGACTGGTGAAGGTGCACGAACCTCCTGGCAACACAGCTGGGAGATCGTTTCTCAGGAGCAGCACTGCAGGCCCTGCCTTTGCCCTGCTCCAGATGGGATTTCTTCGGAGATTTCTGTTGGGATTTTCCTTCCATTCAGAGCAGCTCCCGCAAAGGGCAGCAGGAAAATGATCCAAAACTCCTGGGTGATGGCACTGCCTTGGGAGCAGCCACGTGGCGGTTGTGTCACGCTCTGACTGGTAACAGCCGCAGCTCTGATTTCATCTCTCCCATGTCAAATGTTATTTTAACAATGCGCAACAGACCCAGAACAATTCAGGGTTGGTGCAAAAATGGAGTTTCTCCGTCTCCCTCACAGCCCTGACCTCACAGTGCCATGCCTCCCCCTCGCTCTTACACTGTATCTGAAGTATGTAACATGTAAACTCCTTTGGTTCAAGTATTAAGGCATTTTAGATTCCTTTTTAAAGGATTTGCTAAACTTTACATGGTATTTTTACTTCAACTTACAGTGAAATAGAAAGAATTTAAAAACACGTCAGGATAGAAGAAAAAACATGCATTAACCACTGCAGTTTTTTTTTTTAAAAAAGCACTTTAGTAACCAATTTTTTTTTTTTTTTTCCCCAGCAAATGCAAACGTATCAGCACAACACGGAATTAAGGGTCAAGGAAAATATTGTTGCTAAGCTGGAGACACTGAAGGTACTCAAGACTGATGGGCCAGAACCTCTTGCATCCATACCTGTGACAGAGGAAAAAATGAATTCAGGATTAAATGAAAGCATAAGTAGGTGCTGTGCCTCATTATTACTCTTCCTAGCTGCTACGCAAAAATTACTGTAATTCTTTTTTTACAAGCACTAGGGTTCTACAAAAATACAGAAAATATTTAAAAATTACAGAGATGTCTTGCAAAATGCAGTGATCATGAATGATTTTAGTGCTCTGGTTTAGCCGGCAAGGTGGTGTTTGGTCAAAGGTTGGACTCAATGATCTTGGAGGTCTTTTCCAACTTTAATGATTCTGTGAGTCTCCTTTCAAGGAAACAGTGTTGTTTTTTTTTAAAAAAAAAAGGAGAAAGAAAGTAAAAAACTTAACATTTTTAATACCAATTTACACGGTAATTTTCCAGTTCAGTAGAATGGACCTTGCCCTGTGTACGGGCATGAAGACTTTTAATTGCTTTCCCTTTTATTAAATTATTACCATACAACCACTAAGCATTAATTTTAGCTTTTCCCCCCGTGGGCTCGACATTTCTGAGCCTGAATTTCAGCTCGCTGACCATTGCCGGCTCCTTTCCCAAGGGAAAGCTGCCAACAGTTTCTCTTTCCAAAACATCTCTCTGCGTTTCTCAGCACAGGCTCAGCAAACAGTGTTCCCTTTGCCAGAACAACTGTCCCAGGGGTTGTTTCCTATTCCTGACCCAATGGAGAGCAGTGTCAGTGCCATGGAGCAATAACAGACCTTTTTACACAGCGTGTTCTAAAAGAAACTGTTGGGATTGTAAATAAAGCCGCCTTTCTCTGCTGACAGCTCTATGGAGCCAATCTATTCCGTGTCCCACCGTGCCACCCCCCATCACCAAAGGAAGCAAAGAGAAGCTGGGGGAAAGGAGAAGTGGCTGAACCTACTGGCTAGCCTGGGAATGAGGATCTGCTGGCTGCTGCTGCCATCTCCCCCCTCGGTGGTGGCTCTGACCTCGATGAGATAATCGTCCGGCAGGCGCAGCCACAGCTCGGCCGTGGTGCTGGCCGTGGTCAGCACCTCCACCCCGCTCTGGCTGCTGGTCCTGTACAGAACCTGCAACACAGCACAACCTCAGCGCCCGCCCGCCACTGCTGCAGCTTTTAAATGCGATGGGATGGCAGAAAAGAGCTGATGTGGCGTTAATATTCCAGGGCAGAATTACATTTGAAGGAAGAAGGGGACGTCAGTCAAAGCCTTTTATTCCAGATATAATTTAAAATGGCACAACGGATGATAATACGTGTTATATATTATTTTTATTATAATAACATGAAATAATGGGTGGTGGGACACTGGAACAAGCTGTAAACATGGACTTCTTGCCAATGCAACTTGGTGGGTAATCAGATCTTCAGCCTAAATCTCTTATTCAGGAATAAATCACGTGGGATCCAGCTGTACAGAGCTTAGCAGGAGCATCCCCAGCTATTCTTTTACACACACCTACATGACACATTTAAATACTTCTACGTTTGCGTGCTGATCAGATTTACAGCGGATGCAACAGCGTAATTTCTATCAGGGAAATGAGCATGGCCCACAGCAGGTAAGAGGAGAAAGGGTTTAAAAATATCAGTTTAATAATATATGTGACCACATATAATAAATATACCTGGCCAGCAACGGAAGTTACATCCATCAGGCTAAATCTTTCTGGTTTCTTTCCAAGTTTTATCCATTTGGGTAAGTGTTACACATTTCAAATAAGCATTACGGATGTGGTAAGTGTTCAAATGTTCTAAATTCCAAGTGTGGGTGGGATCCCAAGAGCTGAGCAGTGGCACCATGGGGAGGAAAAGGGATTAGGGGACATGAATGGTGAGACACTGTTAGGATATGATTTAAAAGCCCTAAAAAGGAGACCCCAGTGAGATGGTTTAGGGGTGGTAGTGTGCAAAGAGACAAGGATTATCAGCTCTGGGTTGTTCCCAGCTCTGACCCACTGACCTTGTACCCCGTGACCTCAGACTCGTTGTCCATGGCTCTGACCTCCTCCCAGCTCAGGATCACTCTGGAGTCTGTGACATTCCACACCACGTTTCCTGGAGGTTGGCTGGGTGCTTCAAACACACAACAAAAGCACGACTTTAATTGGTGACTGATTCACCAGCTCAGGTAATTGCCTGCCGTTGCATTTGGGATGCAAAAGCAGCCCCAGTGCAGGCTCCTCTCTCTGCACGTCATAGTTCTGAGGCTAAATTCGAAAAACAGAAGGAAGGAAAAAGCCAGAATGGCACAAAAATGTTGTTTCTGAAGCCGAAATATCTCTTGCTGGTCCTTCATTCAATACAGCCAGACAGAAGCATGTGCCTTAGGACAGGAGTGATTAATTAGAACAAACTCTAATGATGGTAACAGACAATTTCTAGCTTTAGTACAGTGCCAAGAACAAGAAAATTCTTCACAATAGATCGTCAGACAAATTTAGTCTCTGTGAATATTCAGATTTACCCACTATCTTGATTTACTTTAAGACGTTTGCTATGCAAAATATTTTAAGTTTTTTTTCCTGTTGATTCTTCCAACTTGAGTTGTGGTTCTGAACTGAGCCCGTGCCAAAAGTGGGCTTTGGCCAAGGAGCTCTGCTGGGGTTTTTTGTTCATTTAGCAACCCAAGCCTGTTATTTGCAAAGCAGCTGCACGCTTTGCGCTCTGCCCTTTCATGTACCTGGCAGCAGCCAAGCTTTCAGGGAAGTACAAACCTCTTCAAATATCTCAGGTTGGTTTCCCAGAAAATGGGTCCTGCAGTGACACAAATCAATGATTAAAATCTTTTCTAAATGTGTTAAGGAAAACAATTTACTGTTGCTGTCACCTAGTGGAGGCAGCTGCTGCTTAGGTGGACTGAGCTGAGCTTTGAGACTGGAGGCTCCAGCTTCAAGCACTCAGAGTGGTTTTTGGTTTATCACTTGTTTCCATGTGCTTATGGCTTTTCTCCTCTTTTTTTTCCCCTCCTCTTCTCAATTCTTTCACACAGGAACTTCCCTGCCTTCTTTCCATAAGCAGTCAGATCAAAACGTACCTGATTATATTCAAAAAACAGAAAAAACCCTGTGAGACTTAAAAAAACTTATTCCAAAGTCAACCAACCACCCACAGCTATTCTTTTTTTCCCACTGTTTGTCTTGTTCTATGTACTGAGGAAGATTTAACCTGATGTTCTAATAATAACCACTTCTTGTAAATGTAAGAGGAGATGGTTTCACTCCTGAGAATGAAGTGTTACAGCATGTATGAATCGTTTTCACACTGAGATATTACAGCTGAATTTCAAAGGAAATGAGTCATCCCTGAAATCCACAACAAAATATTAAGATGACATGTGGAAAAAAAATGAAGAGTAATTATCTATAAAAACTGTAAGCCTCTGTCTGGGGGGACTCAGAAGGCTCTGTCTGCTGCAGACACCAAAATCTCCAGCAATCACCAGTGCTCAGAACTTCATTTGTGGCAGGTCCTGAACCATCAGTCACGTCAGGACATGCCCAAGGAGCTGCAGGGATCTCTGAGCCGCTCAGGTGCTCAGAGCTGCTCTCACACAGCAGCATTTCAGAATTAAAAGCTGATGGGCAGAACATCGGGTTTTATTTTAAGACTTCCTAAATATGAAATAATCGTAACAACTTAGACAAGTCTTCCCCACCCACTTGGCATTTTGCATAGCAGTATTTTAACCTCCACTTGTTATTCTGGGCTGTAAACATGCATAGTTCAGATTTAAAAGCAAAGATATTTTAATTGTCAAAGGCTCAGCTTCCATTCTGAAATACTCTGCCGACAGAACTGAACTATTTGATGATGTGGCAAGAGTTTCTGAGACGTACTCGGCAGGTCCTGTGGGGGAATGCAAATCCTTCACACCAATCACCAATATTCAAATTAAATTACAAATCGGGATTGATTAAAAATCACACATTTGAATGAAAAATCAGTTTCTACTGCAGTAGCATGGAGAATTACTTCTCTCAGCCATTCAACTAATTTATCAAAATCTTCAGACTGACATTACATGGTTTTGCTCTCCTCATTCACCAGAAAGATCCGTGGACATAATGCAATTAATTTTCCTTTCTAATTATTTCAAATAGCAGCGACTTGTTCAAGGGCCTGATGCAGATCCTGCTCACACCAGTGGGATCAGGGGCTTGTCCAGTTCTCAATCACAGCCCCTAAAAGTGGGGAGCACACTGAAAAAAAAGGACTGAAAATCCCTGAGCTGACCAGCCTGGCACCACCTCTGGTGAGCAAGCCACAAAGATGATTGATTACTTACAAAAAAATTCCTTTTCCCATGTCCTGTCCAGGCTGCAGGCAGTGAGTCACTCCAGATCAGCCAGTTCACAGTAATTGTGCATATAATACATTTAAACTCTGGCAAATCTGAGTTGGTTTAGTCCTCAGTGACAGACTGACACTCATTTTTGCATGTAATAATTTCTGATAAACTAGCCTGTTTCGTAATATTAATGCTACAACTCCCTCTGCTCGGGGGATGTTAATGACTATTGCAGGGAATTTGACCCTTCAGACAGATTTAATTGTATGTTCTTGTGCCTCTGACAGAAACACTTCAAGACAGATGACCCTGATTCTGAGCTGTATTACAACGGAGGAGCACACTAAAAATATTTCCACTTGCAGAAAAATTAGTGCAGCCTTTGACAATCAGTTCTCCAGCTTAATTTCGCCTTCGCAGCAGCAGAGTGGCCTCGTGTGCAATTTGTTCAAGGGGGAACAGTGGACATGAAGGATTGTTTTGCATGAACTCCATGAGGTTCATTGCATTTCAAAAGCCATGCCCCAGAGAGCTTATAAATATGTTATAGACCACTGAAAAATTCAACAAGTCTCTCTTTTTCCCCCCCCCCTTCTAAATGACAGAGATTTTTCTTTTCAATTTCTCCCAGTCATTAGCAGCAGAATAAAGGCTCTGTGCAGAAATCACAGATCTTCCCTGGGCTCCCCTGGAATGGCTGGGTTTTACTCATCCTGCCGAAGAAGAGCACGGAAGCTCTGCGCTCGATTCATGCGACTACACGGAAATTTAGGTCACTCGAACTGTGATTCCCAGGAATGCCACTGTTTTTCTCCGCCCTCCAAGTGCTGCCACACCATTTGTGCCTCTCCCCACCTTAAACTGAGGTACTCACGTGGCTTTTTGGTGGTGGCATTGACAGTGGCACTGAAGGGCCCTGCCCCAGCGCTGTTGTAGGCACGGACAGCTGTGTAATAAGCCAAGTTGCTCCTCAGTCCTGTGATTTTTATTGATGTTTCATTCCCTGCTGCTTTTACTCTGTTTGAAGATTCTTCTTTTTGGTCATTATTCCAGTACCTAACCTAGGAGATAAAAACCAAAACCATTTAAATCTTGCCTGGAATGGGCTGTTGACCCACAGTGTTGTACTCGACTCTTTGTAAGTGCATTTTTTTTTTTTCAGCTGAAAAAGGTAGAAATACATTAAAGTTTCGGAAATATGTTTACTGTGAACAAATAAAATATTCTTATCCATCTGCTTCTCACACTTGCTGCTCTTTTCAGTGTGACTGCAGGAAAAAGGCAATTGAAATATTAGATCTTGCCTGAACTCAAGAATGACAAAAGGAAAACCATTACTTCATTAAGAATGAAACCAGTTAAGCCCAGAAAAATGTACCTTACAGACAAGTTTCTTTGAAAGTAAATGTAATTCTGAAAAAATGTTAGTTTGGAGTTACATCAGGCACATGACTATCCATCAGCACAAGAAACAAAACAACTTCATTCAGTGTGGTTTTTTTAACAAGGACAGAAGAAAATTGTCCTTTCTGGCTGGAACTGGGGCAGGAAGAGCAAGATCTGGGGTGAACCTGTGTGGTCGTGCTGCAGCCTGCACAACCCTTGCGGCCCATGGCCCTTTACAGAGACGAGTGTGTTTAATTTAACAAACAGGGTTGAGTCAGTGAAATATTTTTATCTGCATAGACTCACCTCATAGCCCAGCAGCCTCCCGTTGCTCATCTTCCAGGGAATGGCTGTCCAGGACACCTGGATGGCCGAGGAGGACAGGCTGGTGGCAGACACCCCCGAGGGGGCCGTGCTGGGCTCTGCGTGGGGAAATCAATGAGGGAGAGGTGACTGCGGGAATGAACCTGGTCCTTATCCCAGCCCACCTCACTCCCCGGAGCTGCTGCTGGGCTCCCTGGTGGAACTGGAAGGGTTTGGGGCAGCTCTGTTGGAGCCCTGGGCACTGAGAATTTCAGGCTTTCTGTGCTGACAGGCACTGACCCTCAAGCAAGCACTGCATTTGTCCTGAGGCTGTGGAACAGGCTTCCGAAATTGAGTGACAGCACTGGGGTTGTGGGTGTGGAGTTTGAACAGAAGTGTGTGATATCACAGGGTGCAAAACTTAGAGTTTAAGGTTTTAGTATATAGTAATACATAGAGAGAAATATGGAGGATTTACGGCATAGGCTAAGTTCTTCTTCACCTTCTTCTTCGTGGTTTTGGGTGTTTTTTTGTAATTGGGTGAAAGGGTCCACATTGCGGAGCTCGGGTGGTCAGTTACTTATAAAAGTATAAATAATATAGGTGTCATCTCATTGTTGGATAGTTTGTGCTTAAAGAAGACCTTGGGGAGAGTTAGAGGCCTCCATTTTCCACCTTGTTAGTTAAGAGCTCACGACTGGTGAGGCTGTGCTACAGACAAGAATTCATAAACACCGAGTCCAAACACCACAACTGCATCTCCCGTGCATTAATCCCAGCTCCAACAGGAAGAAAAGAAGAAGAGAGACCCAGAGGCTGGAGGCTGTACCTTCCTCAGCTGAGAACACTGTGGTGACGGCGCTGAAGGGCCCCTCTCCTTTGTTGTTGTAGACCCCGACTTTGACCTCGTAGGGCGAGAAGGGCAGGATGCTCTCGTTCCTGAAGACGTATCTGGGGGTGTCAGGGGAGGTCACCACGGTCTGGATCCACGTCGTGGTGCCCGAGGGGCGGAAGGCAACCACGTACCCGAACCCTTCCCCGTTCTGTAGCTCCTCAGGGACGGGCTGGGACAGAACAGCACGGATCTGTGAGGCCACTGGGGATGCTGGGCAGGAGGGAACTCATGGGCATGACTGACGGACACGATGCAGGCGCTGGCACTGTGCTCAGCATCAAACCCTCAGCCAGTTAAAGCTGGTACAACGTGGGAAATGGATTCATAGAGAATTCTCAAAGCAAATAGACCAGACACTTTGAGGAAATAGAACTAAGAAAGATGCACTGCAGTAGGATCCACAAGGGATAATTTTAGATGACTGGCTTTAAGGCATTAACAGCATGGTGTGGCAGAAGCTGATAGGCCAAGACACACTTATAATGTGTCTTAATTAGGAAACAGTTTAGCTTCTGATCGTTATGGAGTGAACTGTAACATCTGTGCTGTCTCACCCTTCATATGAGACTGAAAATGGAATAAAAGTTTTTAAAATGCCTCTCAGTTGTCCCATTTCTGGGTCTGAAAAAGGTATAATCCAACAGTACAGCACAACAAAATGTGCTCCCTTTAACCTATTTTAAGGTTTGTACTTAAAGAAGAGAACAACTTTCAGGTATGATCTCTGGTTTTCACTAAGTATCCTGCTTCAAGACACTCTTCAGTAAATACAACTTTCCTCTCATCAATCCACAGTTCATAAAAAATGAATAATTGCTTGGTCAGCTATTAGAGAATCCAATACCACCTTCGTACAGAGGCTTAAACCTTCTTCTGATGCGATTATGATTAGATAACCACACAGAGTAGTCAATGCTAGGTAGAGAATATTAAACAGTTCTTTAAATCATTAAAAAAGGGATACATAATACGAATTTTATTGGTTAGCATGTGCATCCAGATTTAATGGTGGGAAAGCACAAACTGCAAATCTGCACTGCAAAGCCCAATTCTTTGGCCTAACCATCCCCCTTCCCTCTCTGCCCTGCCCTCCTGCCTCCTTTTAGCATTAACATTTGTTTGAGAAGAGAAGCAATCCCAGCCAAACTGAACTCCCTGGGGATTTCCGTCCAGCACAGGGACATGTGGGAGCGAAAGAACGAAGGCCAGTGTGCAGGGCTCACATCACACACGGCACAGAGCACGGGCACATCCCAGAGGAGGAGCTGCTGCAGCCAGGGAAATTCAGAGAGCGCAGAAAGGAAAGAAAGAAAGAAGTTCTGTCAAGAAAACTTCTCCCCAGCAAACTTACATCCCACGTTATGACCAGCTCAGATCTGCTGCCTCCTCCCCCACTGACCTCAGACGGGGGAATTTCGGGAACTGTGGAAAGGAAAGGCAGAGATGTCTGCACAGAGTCGAGACAAGAGAACATACCACATCACCCTCATGCTCTGAGTTTAACCTCACGAGTTTCACCCACACCCATACTCCTTTTGCAATCAGGGAAGATGTTTTTGGGGTAGGAGGGGCAGTACTGGAAAGCCCCAGCCCTGACCCACATTCATCCCTCCCTGGGCCAGGCTGGGGTTTCCCTGAGCACCTGGAGAACCTCAGCAGCTCACAGGTTACACCATGTCTGCTGTGTTCAGGAGCTCCTAAAAACTGGAGACAAGCTTCATTTTTCTAGAGTGAACTCAGAGAATGGCCTGGGTTGGAAGAGACCCCAAAGATCATTTTGTTCCAGGACACCTCCCAGTAGACCATGTCGCTCAGATTTCCACGTCCTTGAACACTTCCAGCGATGTTATGCAGATAAATTTGGAAATAGCCTCATTCCAAGTGAACTGGGGTTATAATTGATGGGTTCTTCTGAGCCACGTGCTTGTTACATGGAAGGGTTTCCCTGATCAAACACCAGGAATGAAAAATCCCTGTCAAAATTAACCTCTTTCCATCCATTAATATCTTCAGACTCTGCAGCACTGCCTGAACTGGCAGATTTTGGCACAGTAAATTCAGTTTAAATGGATTTAGATGTTATGCTTTTGTGATGTTCAGTAATGCAACACAAACTGTCCCACAGCTAAATGGAAAAATATGAACAAACTTGTGACAGGCGTTTATACCCAATGGCAATTCCAAGCTTGTTTGCAAAGAACCAAAGATATAAACACTCCTTTTCTTTGTTAATATTCAAGATTCTTGAATTAAAAATGAATAGAAGGACCCACTAACCTGCCTCTTCAGTTCTTACTTTTTCTGAGGGTAAACTAGGCTCTCCACCTCCTATTTTGTTACTGGCAACTACACGAAATTCATATTCAACCCAAGGATTTAAATCCACTACTGTGCTTGTGAAGGTTTTCCCATCGATCACATCCGGAACTGGGAAAGAGAAAGGGAAAAGGAAAAAGTGCCAGAGTGTCTCCGGTTGCAATGCAAAATGTAACCAAAAGCATGTATTCTATTACCATCTGTTGAAACCATTGGAGAGGTTTTTTTTTCTCTTCTATGACCCATTCCTTGTGAGTCTGGGTGGGAGGGAGTGGGTGTCTTCTGTTAACAGGCCAGCTGTTTTTTATCTCTCCCACGACCTACCCCTCATAACTCTGGGGGGGATATTTTCTGTTAAAACCAGCTGGGGCAGGGTTCTTTATCCCTTCCAGGACCCACCCTCCCTCCAGGGGATCTCTGCTGCTCATGGGCCATCGAGGCTCACTGCATGGCTGATAACATTACATCATCCCATGGGGAGAGGCTCCGCCCAGGGGGAGGAGCCAAGCATTCCTAGCTGGACATAATCTGAGATTTGGAACACCACGGCAGCCTGTTTCCACTGAATTCCCAGAGGAAGATGGGACCACTAGACCTTCAGAGGAAAACTTCACCCTTCTACNGCACCACTGGACCCCTGTACAGGACCATCTCTGCTCCAACAGAACCACACCTGTCACTGCAGGAGGAGTTATCTGGACTGCTCCCAACATCCTGACCAACGGGATGTCAGGTCATGTTCCGACACTGTCAGGGTTTTCTTCTTTCGTTTGTTAGCTTTTTTGTACTATTATGTTTGTATTTTTAATATTCTAAGTAAAGAACTGTTATTCCTATTCCCGTGTCTTTGTCTGAAAGCTCCTTAATTTCAAAATTACAATAAATTGGAGGGAGGGGGTTTACATTCTCCATTCCATGGGAAGCTCCGGCTTTCCCTGGCAGACACCTGTCCTTCCAAACCAAGACACGGAGACATTCCCACAGAGCCTGGGCTGGGAATTGTGCTCACCTGTGGTGGCTCGCTGCCAGCCCACGGAGAAGGGAGTCCTGGCCTGGATGGTGTAGGTGGTCACGGGGCTGTGGTTGTCCGTGCCCTCCTGCCAGGAGATCTGAGCAGTGGTGTCCGTGATCTCCTCCACCTTCACGTGCTCAGGGGGCCCAGGAGAGCCTGGAATTGGATGGGAAACCAGGCGGAGTTTGGTGAAGCCCTGAAGCAGCCTGGGAATCACTTCCAGCAGGATGGATTCCCCTTTTTGCGTTCTCAGGGAGGAGGAGAACATTCAGACTGGATTAAGAACCACTTGTAATTATGGTTTTACATTCACTAAATTTAACTCGGATAATTTCAGCCTGAAATACTCTCAAGGGCAGAACAGATGACTGGGTTTTGCTTTTTTTACCAAGAACCTTTGTTCAGCACATCCCTCTGTCTTTCCAATGTCTTTTCCTTTAGTCCCAAATGTGCTCTTTAATCTACAGATACATCTCTGTAGTCTGCAGTTTTTTTTACCTACAATTTCTTTACTGTACAAGGCACTGGAACAATTTTTCAGCACATCTGACCAGCACCCCGAGCAGGAATTCAGTCAGACAAACTTCCAGCTGCCTTCTGGAAACAAAAAATCCTCATTCTGGTCATTTCCTGGCCAAAATGTTGGGTTCTGTCTCACCTGCACCAGCAAAGGGGGTTGAAATGAGTAACAGTGCATTAACAATGAGAAAATATCTGACATATTTTAAAATACATTGAGTAAGTGCTGATCACATAATGTGCTTCTCTAGATCAAAGCTTTTACCTTGCAATAGCTGTAGTGTCAGCAAAGCAAGCCACAATTCTGGCTCAACTGTGAGCATTCCAGCTTGGAATGAAAAGGAATAATCCTGCATTATAGGCTTTAACCCTAGGACAAAGCCTCTCCTGGGTTCTGGCAGAATTGCCCATTTCACAGAAAGGATTCTGGAGTCCCCAGCACTTCAGGCTGCAGCGGCAGCAACTCCAGCTGCCTCAGAGGTGCCAGTGAGTTCCCTCCTGGCAGTGACCTGAAGCACCGGCAGTGAAAAAAGATGTACAGTCACTATTACATCCTCCAGCTCCGAATTTCTCCGGGAAAAATCAGGCTTCACCCAAAACCTGAGCTGTAATCCTCCCTAGCTGCCAAGTCAGAATGACATCATTCAACTCACAGCCATTCACCACACTGTTCAAGCCACGGACTGGTTCTGTAACCTCGAACCCCAGTTATTTCTGCAGCCTGCAATCTAAAACAAGGCGGAAAACGTGATCCTGGGGCTGGGCTGGGCTGTACCTCGCACGATGAGGTCGGCAGCAGAGGCCACGCTGTCCACCTCTGTCTTCACCATGCACACGTACTTCCCACTGTGCTTCAGCTGGATGTTCCTGATCATTAAATCCCCTGACGCACTCTGGGGAAAAGAGAACGCTCATTAATGCAAACACACCTCCCTTGCAGTCGAATGTTTTCTTTGCAAAGGGACAAGAAATCCACCAAAAAGGTGAAGTTGTTCAAAAGTTGCACTGCAGGGCTGCTGCCTTGATTTTTTCAGCCTTCTCTTATGTTTCACAGTTTCATGGTTTGGGTTTGGCAATGTTTTCAGAAATTCAAAGGATAGTTTTCATTCCTGCTCTTAAACACATGGACAGCTGATGGACAGTTGTCTTGACCAATGGGATGGGGAGAGGTGCCAACCTTCTCCCCCAGTCCCTGGCCTTTGTAGAAATACTATAAAATGGAATCAGATCTTCTTAAATAAATAGTTCATGCCTTCTCACCAGTGTGTGCGTGTGTGTCTGTGTGACGAACAGCGTCACAGGGCAGCAAATTACTGCCCATCAGCAGCTCCATGCTTGTTGTCTGGGAGTGTTTTCCCAAAAAACACATGAGGTAATGTCCTTTTTTTGGGAGAAATGAGCTCCAACATGGAGAGTTCGTACTGGGAGGGCATCTCCTGCTTGGAACCCCCCGTAACCTCAGTGCCTTGTGACCATCTGTCTCAAAGCCCTAAAAAGAGAAAAATGTGTTTTCTGTGGCCATTACCCATTTGGTTTCTAGACAAAATTCACACAGTTTTTATCTAGAACTTTTAAGCCAAGTCATGACAGATTTTTAAGGAGTTTGAATGTGTAAAAAGACAAAGTTGAATTTGGTCCATTCCCAGGTTTTTGTGAGCACTTTCTTTTAAAGGTTGCATATTCTAGGCTAAACTTTCCATTTTACAAGCCCAAGTTCTATTCTTTGCTATTCACTGAATATTTAATCTCTAGTCTTTTTCCCCGTTGTTCTCTCTCAGATCATAGCATGTGGTTATTTCCTGGATCATGGGAAAACAGAAATAAAACTTGAAAGAAACTGTAACTTCATATCACATTAGGGCTCTTTGTGCACTGTTTGTTTTCTACACCACTGAACAGAGAACTTGATATTAAATCTTTGCTAGACAGTGTCCCTTTAAAAAAAAAATCTCCTCTTTGTGTCAGCTGAATTACTGCCTTAACTCAGTTCCAGATGAATTTTCCAGGTGAAAAACGCTTCAGTCAGATTTTAATTTTTAAATTTTAATTTTCTGGAGAAGCTGCATTTTCTTCTAGGGCAGAACCCTAATTTGTGTGTATTTTCAGCTACTTTGGCCACTGATTCATGGGCAAACAGTAGTTCAGGAGAAAGGCAAAGACATGACTTTGAAGTTTATTTTAGTCTTGGAAAAAACATGAACCTTTCAAAACATTTGGTTATTTTTCTTTGTTTCAGCATTACAATGTCTCAGCTCTTTATTCAACACAAGCTGAAGCCAATTCTGCCTGATTCCCTTCCATGTGTGTGCCTGGTCTTCTGTGAAAGCACAGATGGAAGTTGTTTGCAGGACAATTCAGCACTGATTGCTTACAATAAATTAAAAGTTGAGTCAGAAGCAATCTAAAATCCATCTCCTTGATTGGAAGTGGATATTCAGGGAATGCCCAACACCAGCAGGGAATGCAAGCAAATCACATCCTACACAAACTGATTTCAGCCAACTCAATTTGAGACATCTCAGCAAGGAAGGGGGGGCTTCAAATAGAACAGTCTTACTTGAAATAAACCCCAGCGAAATGTTAACAGTGCATTTCAGTTATTTGTGGGGGTTTGGGGGAGAGGAGGCGAGAGAGGAGAGGAGAGAGGAGAGGAGAGGAGAGAGGTTTGCAGCTCACCCCTCCAACCTTCTCGAAGTGCGAGGCGTCCCTCTGGAAGTCCGTGCGGGTCCCGTTGAAGTACCAGGTGAAGCTGATGTCCAGCAGGGGATCGTGCTGCACCTGGCAGGGCAGCACCACGCTCTCCCCCACGGTGACATCCATGTTGGAAGGGGCCAAGGTGATCCTGGTCGGCTCTGCAGCGAGCACAGGTATTGGTTATTGGGGTTTTCTGCACTGCTGAGCTTCGCCTGCCACTGCTACCCCCACCACATTCCTCGGATGGGATCAGTGACAGCCACTTCCAAAGATGCAGCTGGACTGGGAATGCTGCCTAGAGCTTTGTGTCCCTGCATTTCCCGGCAGGAGCTGCTGGGCACCGGACAGGTGAATTTGAGCCTGCTGGGTGCAGCCAACCCACTGCAGCAGGCTGAATCCAGAGGCAGGAACTGCCATTCCACAGCTGGGGGGCTCTCAGCAACCCCACTGCGCTTTGAAGCAGCAGCAGCCACTGGGCAGACGAAGAGGTGGGAGTAAAGGAAGAACCTCATAAACCCCAGGAACTGGAGGAAATCCACTTAAGGAAGAACACGCTGGATATTTGGGTCCATGCATCACACAGAACATAAACAGTGTCATTAAGAACAGCTGTTTGTTATTCCAGAATCACATTAACGGAGAAAAATTTCGGCTACTGTAAATATTTAAAAAATAAAATTTAATACTAGGAATTCTTGGCATATAATTCTATTATTTGTATATAAAGGGACATGAATCATTTAGGAGCATAGGCTGGAAACACGAAGCTATTAATTCACCGAACAAAATAATTCTGTTTGGACCTATGAGATATACAGGATATGTAATGCAGCGGGATATTAGGTAATTCTGAATTCGAGAATCTTTCAGGTATTAAAATCTTTGAAAAAGAACACTATGAGAGAAGACACTTTTCAGATAAACTTCACAAACTCCTGGCTCTTCTCATCCAGTATCTCAACCAGCAGCCAGGAATGGATGACTTGGAGGAAGGATCCCTCTGAACAACAGTTCTATATAAAATTTGTTTTTAAAAGACTGTGTTCTACTGCCCATGGAGTCCCTGAATGCTCCCCTGCAGCTGGAGTTTCCACCACATCTTTTTCCATAAGCAAACAGCCTTTAAACCTCTTTTGGGCAAAACAGATTTTCAGCCGGAATATAAAATTACCTCCAAGATTTTTTTTTGATTGACATGTTTTTTTCATAACAAATTAAAAACCCCCACGAACTTAAAAGCATAATCGCACTATTTAGTATTTGGAGAAGTGAGAGGAGGGAGCGAAGTGTTCAGAACTCCCTCACATCTGAGAAATATCTTTGTCAAAGACAGAAAATTCCCTCAGTGTCTTTTCAACTAATAAAAGAGCTGTAACAGCTATCCTTTTATCTTTACACCTTAAATAAATAACTTCTCGTACTCTTTACATTCCGCCACATCACTACAGGCTCCCGAGTCTGCAATTCCAGTTCCAGCCCCTGTGTCCCAGCTCACCCACCTGTAACTATCAGGCTGGTGGAGCCCCTGGCTGTTCCAAACTGGTTTGTGGCCAGGCACGTGTAGCTGCCAGCATCCCCCTTGGTCACGTTGGCTATCCTTAGTCCTCCATCCTTCAACAGTGTGATCCTAAAACATTACCAGGAGATTGTAAAAGTGGCAGAATCTGTCCACAAAATGTTTCAATACCTTACTGTTATTGCGGACATATTCAACTGTATCAACAGTTAAGAGGAAAGTGAGCTCTGTGCCAGCTGAAACCAGGACAATTACCAGCCTGGGGTTTGAAAATGGTGTGACCATCCACTGACAACACACAACAAATCTGAACCCAACCACGTTTTACTCTGGACACGTCGTTTTGGACACCAGTAGAACCAATTTTTTAAGAGATGTGGGCACATGCATGTGTGTGAAAGAGAGAAATCCCACATGAGCTCCATCTCTTTTAGCTGCACCAATTGAAACTGGAATAATTTTCAGCTCTTTTGTTGTTTACCTCAAGCAATCTTGCACAGCAATTTTGAAATAACTGTGATTACCATGACAACTCCATAGGATTGTTCATCAGCTTCCTTTGTGGAAGGACTTCCAGGACAGAAAATTCCCTTCACCCCACACAACCCCCACAAGTGAGAGCATGGAAAAGCAGGAAGGTGCTTATAAAATATGGGGACAGAAGAAAACCCACAGCACCGACAGGGACAGAGGAGCAGGAACATCCCCAGAGCCAGAGGTGACATCCCAGGCAGCAGCACTGGAGGGATGCACAGGTAAGGCTGATTTGCCTCCCTCTTTCCCTATTTCTTGTCCTCCCGCCTATTCTATCCACAGCTGCAGCGACTTTTGCCTTAAGACGAGCTGCAGCAGCAAAATAACTGAATATATACAAGAACGTTCCCAGTAATTAACAAAGGGCACCCATTTTCCTGATATGCCCAAGTCAGAAGAGCTTCAGAGCCTTTCTCTCACATCCCATCAACCCATCGGAGGGGCACCAAGCTGGAGCACAGCACCTTGGCTGGAGGGCGATGTGGAAATGCTCTGCCCTGAGCTACACAACGAACAGAGCAGCAAACAAAACCTCTCCAGGCAAAGCTCTGCCGGCATCAGCTGGAGTCTTGCTCGGTTTTCAGGGGCAGTGCCAGCTGAAAAGGCAGCAAATATCACCAAACTTCACACTGCCACCTCCCCTCCCTCAGAAGAGCTGGGAGAGTTTTGCCTGCTCACTCGCACGTGCCTCGTTATTAACCTGCTGCTTCATCCAGTACAAAAGGAATGAATTAATTACACACCTCTGCTGCTCTTTTTATTTTCAGTGCTCTTGAGGCAAAATGATGTCAGCAGATCCCTGTCACTCGTCCCCTAGCGAGTTCTGAGGCTGAATTCTGCTGTGTTGGGATCAGCAGGGGATAAACCCTCCACAACCCCGACACGAGGCGGTGGCGAGGGCTGGCTCAGTCTCTTCTCCCAGGTGACAAGGACCAAAGGAACGGCCAGGGAGGCTTAGATTGGATTTCGGGGAGAATTTCTTCATTAAAGGGTCATCAAGGCTTCAGTGATCTTATCCTGCATGCCCAAACTCACACTCCCTAAATGCAAACCACAGCAGTGGGAGTCCAGCAGGGCTCTGGAATTCCACTACCCCACTCCCCCGTGACAGCAAATTCTCCTCATCCTCAGAGCCTCAGGGAGGCTGTTTTGAACCTCTGAGAGCAGAACCTGGACTCCTGACACAGCTGCACTGCTCCGTACATGGAAACAGAATTTTTGGAATTACAGTACAGAAATATACACGGCTTCTAAACGCTTTTCACTTAATTCGTTCAAATTGCATTTTTTATTTCCTTAAAAAGCGTGTTTCAGCTCTCAGTGCTGCAGCTGAGCTACTCTTCCTCTGGGCATAGGTGCTGCAGTAATGAAATTAGCAGATGCAAATTACATGAGATAACAAGTCACCCTGTTAGAACAACAGACAAAAGCATCTTATTGGGGTGAGAAAGAGAGCTATAAATAGGCAGTTTAATCCATTTATAACCACAAAGCATCCTGAGGTACCTCAGCCGATGTGGTGGCATTTGAGGTGTTTTTTTCATGGGAGGATGTGCCTCATCAGTGACTTCCCTGAGGTTCATTAACTTGTTTTGCAAAATTCCTAAGTCATATTTGGCTGCACTTCATGTTAGATGGAACATTTAAAATTAATTAAACCGCGCCATATGGTTTATAGGTATTTTAAATGTGTTAAAGACATGAGTGATACATTTTATAGGTAATTAGGATGACATCAAAAAAGGGTGTTAAAATATATCAATTATGGTTACAAGCAAGTGCTGCTGCACTTTCTACCGAGGCCTCATCTACTTTGATGCAATTTCCAACAGAAAAAATACAAAACTAAAGAAACCCCAAGTGTTGACAAAGCCTCAGATCAAACAAAGGAAAAAGCAGGATCAGGGAATAAACCTGAAAATGTCTATTGTTTAATTAAAACAAATCACTTTTAGAGCGCTCTGAGCTACCTGCAAGCCTAGCTTGCCTGAAATAATTAAACAGGAAGCTTATTAAAACCCAGATATAATTAAGAATAATTTTTTTTTCTAGAATTAAAAACAAAAAGCAAACAATACAGGAAAAAAAATCGATTTGAGAAAAATATTATAGTTGAAATAAAATCTTTACTGGTAAATTAGAAGAAGAGCAATGCTCCACTTTTTCCAATTACAATATAGTAAATGCAGCTCAGAGCCGATGGAAACCCTAAACCCCAAATTAGCTCTGCTTTTAGTTTACTTAGAATTATTCAGTATTCACACACGGCGCTGGAACGCTGCCAGGGAGAGACCCAGCGCTGTGACACACAAAAATAACAATCCAGCCTTTGGCACTCCCTGCATCTACAGGTGGTTCAGCACTTTTCCATGGAAATTCCATTTTCTGCCCCCTTCTGATACCCTGGCAAATGGCACAAAACCTTCATCCCTTTAAAAGGGATCATGGGGGGAGTGATGGTCCTAAATCCACCTCAATTCCAGCTGGGGATGGATTTGGTCATCAGATCAAAGCGTCGTTAACAAATTCATCATCTATCACTAATTCCTGAGCAAAACTGGGGGAAATTGATGTTTGGGGAGAATCTTTTTCTCTACAGTCAAATAAAACCCTCTTAACTCACACCCACACCCTGACACACTTTTCCACTGTTCTTTGCATCAGTCAAATTCCAACTCAATTAAAGCAGATTAATTAACAGGCAAGTCATCAAAAAAAAAAAAAATCCTATGCAAGTAAATGTAAGTAAATGCATTGCTTTTCACATCACAGCATTTCAAACTGTAACACAAAATGAATAAAACCATTTAATTCAAATTGCAGGGAAGCTAAAATCATTAACTAATACTTTTAAATACAGTGCAAATTTTTTATCAGGAATTATTTCCTTCCTCCCTTAATTTGCCATCACTTGGCCACAATGAAAGCTGCTAAAACTGGAGTTTTCCTGAGGGAATTGCACTGGGAAGTCTTTTAGTGAAGTTTTTGCAGCATCTTCTCATCTTTTTCTAGTCTTGGTAAATTCAGAAACATCTAGGAAAAAAGGTGAGTTTGTTTCAAGGTGAAATGCTGCTCTGCATTTTCACAAAATCCTGATTTTTAACCCTCTTCCAGTCAGGTATTTGAGCCAGGAGCTCAGGACCCACCACAGCCCACAGGCAGTGACTGTCAAGTATGAACTGAAAATAAATATTCATGTACATACATAAAACATGAAGGAAATCTTGGAAGGGGATATGTCTGGGTCGCAGCTATTTTGGTATTTATTCTGGTTTTGGTGAGTTAAACCAGCACCAGCAGCATTTAACCTTGGTGAAACATCTAATCCTCCTTTTCTGGAGGATAAAAAGACAACAAAACTTCATCCATCTGGAGGCGGAGCTGTCTCAGGCACCCAATAAATTTACTTCCCATTTCCTGCCTTTCCTTCTGCATGTTAGCCTGTGCTTTCGCCTCTCTCTGCACTCCACTGCTCTTTAATGCTGAGCTCTCTTTATTAAAGATATCCTAGAAAAAAAAAAAATGAACCATGTATTTTGCAAAATTAACAAGAAACAAGATTGCTTTCTTCAGTGCTGACCGATTTCTCAGCCCAGAGCTCATGAATCCATTTTGAATTATATTTTCTCCCCTCCACAAGACACACTATATTCAGCTCATTTAATTAAAATTTACTGAGTCATTATCCAAAACTTCTGCATACGGAAAAAGCAGCACCATTTAAAAATAAATTAAGAACACGAGCAAGAGTGCCATCAAAATGAAACTCTCTCAGGCTTTACTAAAGCATTGTGGTCAGTACCTCAGTGAAACCCGAGTTTTCTGATGACAAAAAATTCAAGTATTTGTGCTTTATCTTCATTATTCAAATAGGAGTTTTCTTAAGACATTAAGAAATGTAATTAAAATTCAGCTCCCTCTGCCTCCCCACCTCTCCCAGGTGCTGTCCAGGACCTCTCTTCTGGGAGGAACTCGTTCCTCCTGTTTGCGGCAATGAAAAAAAGAGGAAACCCTCCCCACCAGACTTCCCCACTGGAAAGGGAGTTAATGGCTGAAAAAATGTCCTGCTAATTTGAAACCCTTTCCTGAATTGCCGGAATTGAGGAACTGCATGGAATTCCCGAATTGCAATTATCCACAGCGGACAGGAATGAGCTCCAGGGTTTGATGCACAGAGCCAGACTCTGCTCTTCTCTGAAGGCAGGTTTATTTCCTTCAGATTAATTCAGGATTACTGCCTTGTTATTGTGCTTCCTCTGGAAGCCATTTACAGTATGTTGTCAAAAATATACGCTCTGGGTCATATTTCGGAATTACCTGCACTTGGCAGAAGTAACAGCTTTAATTTATGTTCATAAACCTAAGCAAGCAGCATCATATACAATTCATTTTTTGGAAAAACGATCATTTCTTCTGCCTGGCACTATCACCCCGAAAGAAACTGGTACCATTCTACTTTTTATGGAAACGGGACGGGGATAAAAGCGAGGAATTTTCCTAAATGGACAAAATCAGGCGCTGTGCATTTTTTGCACGCGGCTCACAAAAGCAGTCATAAAAATAAAACCGACTGAGATCCATCAAAAGGCAACAAGTTTCACATAAATTTTAGAGGTCATCGTTTAATTTAATACATTAGTATTGTTTAATTAAAGGCCGGAAGTATTCAGTAAGCAAGTGGTGCTATTTTGAAAGGGATTTTGCCGGCCTGCTTGCAGTGAGCCTGTGGCACCACGTCCAGCCCTGCAACAACAAACGCCCCAACTTCTGCCAAATTGTCACATTTGACAACACTGAACTCCAGAGCTCATGAAAACTCTCGTGGCCCCTGTGAGCAAAGGGCAAAGATGACAGTGCCCAAAGCTTCTGGCTACAAGGAGACGGCTCCAGCCTCATGAGGGAACAAATAAAGGTCTCCACTGCAGTCTCTGCAGGCTTTATGTATCTGGGAGCAACTTCTGTGTTTAGAAATTGCAAAAGAAAAGCTCAACGTGGTGTTTTACAGGAGTAGGACTGGAAGAATTTGGTCTAATTTGGAAGCAGGTTCCTGATGCCGGGCTAAGCTTTGTACAAATCAACACGCAGTCCTGGAGGAGCAGGGACACATTCCTTAGATCACACCACACTGCCACGGCAATCCTCCCTCAAAACCCCCGTATTTGGCTCCCCCAGTCTCATGTCCGGCCTTCTGGACACTCTCTGTCCATGAATTATGTGGTGTGACCCCAGAGTGTTCCAACAGGAACACGCACAGCCGGCCTGTCCCCACTGCTCCCAGCAAACGCTGTGACCCTCCCGAGCTGCTGCTGGGACTGCAGCCTGTCTAACTCAGACAGAAAGGCTGACCTGGGGCCTCCCAAAAACCAATTCTGGCTCCTCTTGAGCGTGCACAGCCTGTCCTGGGCACTGAAGTGTGCTCACTGACTACACCCATGCTAAATCAGACCTGCTGATGGGATTTTTACTTTGATATTTTCTTAATTAGGGTGTTTTATCTNTGTAACTATCTTCATCACAGCTTTCCTCCAAGGAGCTTCTTTGCTGCCCCAGTTCACTCCCTGGAAGTCCCAGCCTGTGTAAATACTGCAGTGTAGAAGAGAGAGGCTGGAAAGTCAGCAATGCCCAGGGTGCGAGAGATGCAAACCCAAAGGCTGCTCCTCAGCAGAGAGGTACAGTCCTGCACTGTCTTTTTTTTACAATTTAACCAGCACACATGTGCAGTTTCAGTTTATGACTAATTCAATAATGCTTTAATGGGTATTGCTGGAAAAAAAATAACCATTTACATGTTGTTGGAAATCAATAGCTGGGGGCATGGGTGAATCACAAACTCTCCCCTGAGAATCACAATCCCAAAACACATCCACTATCACGTAAACAATGACATCTGTTATTCCTGGTAGGATCATGGCTGCTTGAAAAGAACCTGGAAGTGCATTTCTCTTTTCTTTTCATGTTTTCATCTGCTATTCTTGACCTCCCAATTGACTTTCTTTTCTCAGCTATATCATCCTCATGGCTGTAAATGCACCTCAATTGCTTCTTTGCCAACATTTTCAGAGCATTTTGTTGAAGCCTTTTAGTACTTTTGTACAGGCTTTGCATTCCCAGTTTTCTATCAGTACCTGTCTCTCTCTAAATCAAGCCCAACTCTACATTAAACTGAAAAACAAAATCTGATCCTTTACCTTAGAGAAACACCACACTTGCACTCTCAGTGCTCTTACACCACCACAACAAAAAAAAAAAACAAACGAAAAAATCCCAGGCCAGCCAGACTTCAGAGACTTTACAAGCATTTGGATCTACAGCTGAAACTACTCCATAAAATGACACACAAAAGCTTCTTGTAAGATTAAAACAAATAAACCAACGTAACGTGATACCTTTCATTTTCGCGTAGCTGCTCACCTCCCTTCTTCCAGGAACATTTGGCCTTAGGGAAAGCTTTGGGTTTGCACTCAAAATCAACTGTGCTGCCTCTCTGAACCTGGATCAGTCTCTTCATTGGACTCTTGGAAAAATCTGGAGCAGAAGCTAAAACAGAAGGGGTAGCAGTAGTGAAATAAAGCACTTCTAATGATATTAATGATACTACTATTTAGCACTTACATGAGCACTTCTCAGATTCCAAACATAATTAACACCATTAATTACTTCAGGCACATCTTCTACTGGGCAATTAGGCATTTTCTCCTCCTTTTTAGTACCTCATCCTGCTACCAGAGGGCCCAGCTGTGCAGGTGAGCACCCAACAAGGCAAGCACAGGAGATCACAGGAGTGTTCAGCACCCGCCCAGCTGGATGCCGTGCCCAAGGCAGCAGATTTATCTCATCAGTCTAATCAATATCACACCAGGAGTCTCAGGGAGCCTCGGGGAACTGGAAGGTTCCCAGTTCCACGTGCCAAAGCACGTCAGATGACAGGAAATGACAGAGCAGCTCGTTCTGAGTGGAGTTTCCACGAGCCAAGGGTTTCGAAAAGGCTCGTGGCCTCTCCCTGCAGTAACACTGAACCTGGAAAGGAAATCCAGTGTTTGAGGAGAGCAAGGCTGAAGGAGCATGTGCTGGAATCAACACCACAAAGGAAATAACACGTGTCCCCCAAACACAGAGCTGTTAGAGCTTAGTCTGGGCTGTGCTGGAGGGAGAAACTGCACGAGTGTGAGCGTGTCAGTCCCCAGACAAACAGCTGGCACCATCTCAGCCCCAAGCACAGGCAGGTTGGGTGGATGGCTGGATGTCACCCCCGTCCCTGGCTCCAGAGGGGCTGCACACCGAGGTTTTTAACCCCACGGTGTCCCTGAGCCCCATACAGAGGTGACAGCAGCTGATGGAGCCAGCACCATCTCCACACCGCACCAGAGGTTTTAATCCTCCTGCCCAACCCCAAACCCCCATCCCCGCTCTTCCCCTCGTGAATAATTTATCCTGCTCTGCTGTAAATGAATGATTGGCCTGAAAATCATCTGGCAGCAGATGACTCAACTCCTCAGCTCTGCAGATAAAGCCATCAGGTTGACAAAAAATGTTTTATTTCAGTGACGACAGCTGAGTGGGTTAAACCTGAGGGGGTGTGGAGAGGGATAATGAGGTTTGTGTTTTAGTGAAAAAAGGAACACCTTACCTACAACCCTGAGCTCTGCACTCGAAGAGATGACACCATGTTTATTTTCAGCTATGCACTGGTATCTGCCAGAATCTGTCAGATTTAGATTTGATATTGTAAGTGCACCATTTTCAATTTGGATCCTTCCCTGAATATTAAGAAAAATATCTTTATTGATGATATATTTCCTGTTAAAAATTTAAAATAAGTGAGGAATAGAAACAGGACAGCATTAATACAATGAATAGGGTAAAGGCAAAAGCATAATCATGGAAACAGTTCTAAAAGAAGTGACACGACTGCATCACGGTACAGCAATGGTGATCAGATATGGAGATCAATGCAGTGTATTAAGTAATTCTTCAAACTTGCCCAGCTGCACTGAGGTCTGATAATCTCAAATGCCCTTTTATTTCTCCAGAAATACAGACAGAACCCTACCAGCCCCCTCAGACAGACCGGAGTATCCAAAGTGTGCAGATGGCACTGGCATTTCACACCACTTAGAGATATCACATGTGCCACTTGCTAATGAGCTCTCTCTAACTCTGTGCAGAAAACTCCATCAGCCACTGAACCAAAGGCACAAACTGAAGTGCCTTGGAGCCAGCGCAGCTACCCAAGGATCTGGGTCTTCTCACCTGGCTCATTCTTGGAAAGCAAAATTACAACAGCAAGTGACTGGTCTGAGCAGCAGAACCGGTGAGAAAAGGAACCAGTGAGAACAGAGCAAACCAAAGGAGCACCAACTCTGGGGAAAACCAGAGACACAGAAAGGGACAAAACCCCGAACGACCTGCCCAGAAGTATTTTCTAAGGGTTGTTTTTTGGGTCTGGACCCGGCTTAGGAGGCGCAGAGCAGTTGCTCCCTCCCTGCCTCGTGCCAAGGGCAGCAGCACAGCTGGCCCGAGCACAGGGTGACTCCAGGACAGCTCAGCTCCTTCCCTGCCGGGTCCTGCCCCAGCTCAGTGCGAGGGGCTCATCCTGACAGACAGAAAACCCCACAGAGGAAAAGCCTGAGTCTCCATGTCTTGGTCTCCTCCGCAGCATCCCAAGCTGCTGCTCTTAGAAAAGACTTGTTCATGGAGCAGGGGAGCTGAGTGAAACAGCCAAGAGATGTTTGTGAAGGAGGAATTCCCTGGAATCCCAGCGCAAGGGATTACTGCAGTCAAGGCGCAGAGGACACCTGATCAGTGCACACAGAGAACTCCCCTGGTGTCTCCTCAGGGCTGGCTCTCCAGGAGTTCCTTCACTATTTCCAGAGGAAGTCACACCTCTGCCCTGACAGCGAGCCGAAAGGCTGGACAGCGACACTCCAAACTGGAGAAACGGGGAGACTGAATGATTCCAAGACATTTTTGTACTTCCTGAGGTGAAAAAAGCCCATTACCTCAGTGACTCTGTATGACACAGCAACAGTGCCCTTAAATCACCCCGAGGAGACGTTGCGCTCCCTCATTTAACCTGTCCACAAAACACCACTGTTCCTTTTAGCCAGCACGGATGTAAGAAATGCTTTCAGTGTTCTGCCAATTTTTTCAGAACCATCCAGTGAATTCACCTGAGCACTCCCTTTCTTCCCCAAAAGCCAGTGCTGAGCACAAGGACTGGCCAAGGGCAGAAGTGCCCGGAGTTCATATTCCTGACAACCTGAACAGGGCTGTTTTCCAACCAAGCAGTGAGGTTCAAATTCAATAAATAAGGGGCTTCAGATCCTGTTCTGCATTTCTGACCTTTCACCCTCTAAGTTCAATCTATTTACTCTGTCACCAATGCATTACTTTCAATTAATTCACTATGACAACTGCATCAAAGCAAATATCGATGCCGTGTTGCTGTTTGTATTCCATCCTTTGCAACAAGTAGCGATAAACCCAGGAATCTTCAGGAGTTTTGTCAGGAAGCTGGAAAATATTTTCTTACTATCTTTAATGAAATGCCAGCCACAAATACAGTAAAATATTTCAAGCTCTCCATCCCTTATTTATAGTTCTTTATTTAGAACATTATTAAACTTCCTTTTCCAGTCATTCCTTACACGTTTCTTTCTGCAGTTCTATTGTTTTTGAATCTGCTTTTAGCTGGAATATTTTTGTACAATGTAATTTGTCTTTGCCACTTTTAAGGCTTCATTAGGACGCTCTCAAAGAACACAAACCCAGCATCAAAGATTTCTCTTGACAAATATCAGGAACTTTTGGATAATCCCCTGTGTGCAAGGATGTTGTTAATTTTACACAGCACCACTTTTCCAAAGAGAATGTTACCTCTATTGCCAGCTGCTCTCCATTCTTCAGCCACCTGTAGGATGGTTTGGGCTTCCCACTGGCTCTGCAGTCCCAGTACAAGGTGTCCTCCACAGCAACTTCCACATCCTTTATGGTCAGGATCCAGTGAGGCTTTGCTGCAGACAAAATACACAACGAAGACCCTCACAGGTTATTGCCCCAGAGCAGAATCCAAGGGCTACTGGGCACAGAACTCATCAACTTTCTGCACAGACTCATCTGTACCAACAGAGCTTCCCACTGGTCCTGCTTCAAGCCCCACGATAAAACAAACAACTTATTATTCCTTTTCTCTTACACATTTTTATTATGAGCACTAAACCAGAAGAAAATTCAGGGTGCAGATCACTAAAGCTGGACTAGTGAAACCAATATTAAAATCACTAATGATTGAACAACATCACTTTGCAATCGAGGCAAATGTAAGAGAAAGACATTAATGGCAAGACTGAAATTAAATAAGTGATGTGGCTAAATCATCAAATTAAGGCTGAAGAGAATCCTTTAAATAATGATATGTCAGCCTCAGCGCTAAATACCATTTAAATTGTTTTCTAATGCAAGGCAGCACTTAACTGGATGAAAACATGGATATATGAGATTGTTTTTGAAAGCAGAAGTCTTGGCACAGAATTTGAGTAACGCAAACCAGTAGAATAAAGTCCATAAAAATCACTTTTAAGCCAAAATTTGATGGAATAATACCATGCATCCTTCAGAATTACCCAAAATACAGTTAAAACTGTGAAGATATTTAAATCATCTGTAACAGATTTCACAGGAAGGAGAAAGCTCACTTGGCAAATAAACATCCGTGCATGAAAGATAACAGTAATTTATTTTTTATTCTTTTAGTGCTATTTCATACATCAGTTCAACACTGTTTTACAGGTAATTTGTGAATTTTCTTTGAATTTATTTAAGTTACCAGGAAGTTTATAATCTCAGCCTATGCTATTTCTCCAAGAAAAGATAAATTCTGGACACTGCCTATGGAAAAAAAACAGATGAAAGTGCAGGATGAAGCTTGGCTGCAAACTCTTAGCTATGGGCAAAGAATTTTCCAGAGTCAATTTGCTTAAGTCAGTAATTCAGGAAAATCTCATACCACCCTCATATGAAAACAACCAGGAGAAAACAAGTCCCTGGTGATGTAGGACAAAGTTATTTAATACATGAGTTTAGACTGGGGTCAGATTAATTCCCATTGAACTTCCCACTACAGTGGAGCTCCAGCAGCAATTAACTCAGGCCAGGGAAATGAAGGATTTGCCCACGGGCACAGCTGAGAGCTGAACCTTTCCACTGCTACGGGCACAGCACCAGCCAGGACAGCTCTGGATGAGGGTTGGCACTAATTTCATTTTAAAAGATTCCTTGTTTCCCAGCAGCCAAATTTCCTCTCAATCCCAGGTTCTGCAATGCAGTGAAAAGACCTCAACACAACCAAGTACAGCACCAGGCTTTTATGATAATGATTATCGATCTATTTATGATTTATGTGCCCATATTTAGGGTTAACTTCTTACAGAAGAACTTCCTAGAATGTATTCACTGAGGTTTTAACTACTAATAAATACTGGAATTCAACCAATATTTGCTGACAGTGAAAACCCTCTGAATATTACTCTTTTTTCCCACATCCCCATGAGGATTAACACCTTTCACTGATTTGAGGGTAATTTATTTTTGCACCCTCTTTACCAAGGCCACCTGCAAAAGACAGGACGACCTGATCTTTGAGTCACATGGATGCACAATTTCACTGGTATTAACTGGGGTTACATCTTCCAAGTTCATGTCACAACTCTGGAGGTTCAAGTGATCCATTGCTTCACCTCACACTGTCACTGGGAGCGTTTGCCCCACATGTGCCAAGGGAATGAAAGCTCAGGGCTCCAGGAAATGAGCTCCCTGCACTTTGCACACCTAAATATTTATGCAGCATTCAGCAGTGCTTGAATTACTGACGGATCCATACACGTGGAATCTTTAATATCTGCTGCCTATCTCCACTTGAAATAGGTTAAATATAATCTGTTTGCAAGTCTAAAGATCTTGGATTCAATTCTACCAATAAAAAAAAACATTGTCTATCTAATCTTGTTTTAGGACTCTGTGCCAGGCAGTCTCCATAGGGAGGTTTCCCAAGTTCCCACACGACACAATAAAGCAGAAATGCACAGAACAGCTTCCCAAGGCACAGGGTGAGAAATTCCTGCTGCTTGTCCATCCACAAGAGAGTGCTGATGGAGACTTCAGTGATTTCCTGGAGGAAGGCTCTTTTTCTCGCCTAATTACTGACGGAGGAGTTGAGCAGGAAGAAAAGCACCACGTTCAATTTGTCTTTGAAAGAGAACAATTCGACCAACCAGACCCAAATTGAAAAGGCAGCTCAACAAGGGCGATTCCAGGGGAGAATACTCTCACTCCTGGCCAGGAAAAAGGTGTTTCATGCGCAGAAAGGAAGCCAGGTTTCAGTAGCTCTGACCCTGCTCTGGTGCCTGGACACCCTCTGAAAACAGGAGCAGGCCTTGCCAAGCCCAGCACTGACCCTTTTTGTTGAGCTCTGCCTGAGGACACCTGAAGGACTCTGAATAAACAGCTTTATTCCTCTCAAGGTTTAGTCACTGCCAGGCAAGTCTTACTGCCCAAAATACCTGATTCCATCATCACTGCCACATCTGTGTTCCTGAAGGAAGGCTTGGTAACAAAACCTCATTTTCTCCTGGAACTACTGCACAGTTATTGCAAAACCTGGATCTTCCTGAGGAGAGAGGAAGGAGGCACTTCTTCCTAAAGCAAGGAACACAGGCAGCACATCCTTGCTGCGATTAAAAAAAAAAACACCCTAACATTGTCCTGTAAGCTGAGAGGTTGGAAGTTAATTTTAAAGGAGTTCACAGTGCAGTGCTTGAGACTGTGACAGGAATCCATATTCTGGGATAATATTAAGAATTCTTCGGAACTTGCTGTGCAATCTTCATGAAAGATTCATCTGGAGCTCCCCCAGGACGAAATGCTTGTAGGTAAGTGATTTTCTAAAGCAGGTTAGCCGTCAGCTCCATGGCCAGTCACTTGGAAAAAGCACCAGCCTGGATTTTGCTTCAGTTGTTTTAGCCTAAAATATTCCTTGCAGTGCTCACAGTCCCAGAGGCAAGGAGAGAACAAGTGTGTAACTTCATAAAAAGTATCCCAGTGAGAGGCCTCTCTCATCTCTGCTTTTTGGTGGTTATGATGACCCTTCTCTTCCAGGCAGTTAAACCTGCAGGAAACAACTGTTGCTTCATTACACTCCAGGCCCTCCCTGTAGGCCAAAAGAGAAGGAAGAAGCATTTTTTTTCAGATTTTACAAAATCCTTTGTGGCGTTCTAGGGGTTGTTCGTGAAGGAAGACCAACTGCAGCAATGCTCCTGGCAGCAGCTGCTGCAGAAGTAACGCTTTTCAGGGTAAATTTGGAAATTATTTGTGGGCTAACCACGCACAGAGCATCAAAACGTGCATTTTTAATGTATTATTTCCTTCAGAGTGAGAGAATCCAACGAAAATCTGTTTTTAATTCTCTACGCCAGGGGAACGGAGCGGAGGGAAGGCAGAACTCCGGGGCCATGACTCCTCCAGGGGGTTCTGTGCTCGGCTGGGAGCCAAAGCCTCTGGGAAGCTCCTCCAGAGCAGGGATTCACACAAGATGTTGCCTTCTTACACTTGCACTTTGACATCTGCACCATGAAAGCTGGGCTGGAAATCTCTGGAACCCCTCTGGGGGGAGCTCAGCAGCTGGGCAAGAAATCAGAGCAGAAAGAACTTCCCAGAGCACAAAGAGGAAGCAGCAGCTGTGCAGCAAATGGGGGAAAAACCCACCCCAAAAGTGTGCCCTGCAGTTTTCCAGGAGGGCTGTCTCAAAGACAGGCTCTGACACTCGCACTGACGCCTGCAGCAGGGATGAAACCTTATTTCATCTCAAAACTCCAAGGGACTTCTAGCACGAATCATTTTTGCTCTGCTAGAACAGTTGGGCCTGGAGGAGCAGCTGACACATCCCTGAAAATGTCCATTTTTGGGCTCCCATTCGAAAATAAGAACGCCCTCAAGCAACAGGTAATTCCAAATCACCGGGAAAAGCTTTAGTATGGGAAAGAAGACGAACTGTTTGTGTGGACAGCAAGAAAATCATATTACTAGACAGCATTAACAATTAAAGTCCAGGCTGATCAAACTCAGCGACTCATTGGTATTATTTAGTCATTTGCAGCTTTGCTGTCGATGTTTTGAAGACATCTCCATGCACAAGACAGAGTGAAGCTATCAGATAAAACCTTCCAACAGAGATATTCTTCCACATACACAAATAACACAGTTTCAGTTTAATTTTCCTGGTAGATTATTAATAAAAAAACCTAACAAAATATCACAGTATTTTTTAATACACTAAAAAAATCATGTAGATTCTACTTATTCCTGGGGGATTTTGTCTTTGTTATCACAGCCCGGAACTGCAGAGCAAAAGGAGGACAGCAGCACAATTTCTTTCTCACTGTCAAACATTTTACTTTGGTACTGCCAAGCAGGACTTCTGGTATATCAGCATGGGCTAATTAGGAATACCTTTTCCTCAATTATACTTTAAATTAATTGCTTTACATATCTTTACCTTGCTTCATGTTTAATTGCATCCTAAAACGCAAAAATGCGATTGTTTCATCTCCTCTCATTTTTCTCTGCCACGAAACACTGCCGTGGATTTTTTTTCTGCTATCTCTTTATGAGAAGCTAAAAGCGACGACAAATGAACATGCTAATAAAGGGAAAGCAAATTATTTATATATTCAGGTTCTACATTCAATCAAAGTTGGATAATCTTCTCCTATTTTTAGCACAATCTGCAGTCCCCTGAGTAGAAAACTGGCATTTAACAAATGTGGAAGTGTAAAAAGGACAAAAAACTGAACATGTGATGTCAGGCCTTTCTTGATAAAATCCTTCATGAGAAAAATGGAAGATTAATAGTCTGTGAGTATTGTAATGAACCCAGACTATGTGGTTTAGAGTATCTGTTTTAATTATCAACACAAACTGTGGGTTGAGAGCTATATTTAAAACACACCATAATTATAATAAAACAGACTAATTTCATTTTTTTTTTCAGGATGAGAGTTACAGATGTGCCAGATTTATAGGAATTCTTGAGACTATGAACAGGAGTAAGGTTGAGCCTGTGTTCAAGGGCTTTGTGGCTTCAAGGCTCTAATTCGTTACCGGCTGAAAAAGTAAGGCTTTTAACCGAACTACTTATGCACTGGAAAACTTGATTTCCAGATTTTAAACTTTCCAGTTTCAGCTCATGAAACAGATCAGAATAGAAGGGTTTCACTCCATAGCAGAGCAATGAATGTTTCAAGCTTTTGTTTAGGACCAGCTTTATGTTACATTTACAAAGGATCCTTAAAGTTTGCAAAGAAAGAAAAACCTATTTTTCCGGCACATGGAAGATTTTTATCAATACGTTTTCATCCTAAAGATTTCTTTTTCACATTATTTCACTATGACAACTTGCAAAATGTTAAACCCAATCCTTCTCATGCTGGATTTTTTGGGTCAGGCAGGAGCATGCTTTGTTCTGCCAAGAGGAAAAATCAATGTTGTCAGTATTGAAATAAAAAGACATTTGTACTTTTATAAAGTTTGTATTTTTCTATGTTTGATAAGCAGACACGCCTTAAACTTCTCTCAGTTTAGTGTTTGAACAGCAGCCACCATTCCCTAAAAACACCAGATTTGTGGATTTTTGACAGCATTGGTACTTTCTGGCAGATGGGTAATTTTTTACTCTCGGTCTTCAGTTTATTGCGTTTGTTTCCCCCAAATCCTCATCTGCTTTTAGAACAAATTCCTTAAATAATGATCTTTTATTGGAAGGCTGAGTGGGATGTGGTTAGATTTCTTCACCAGACAAATTTCTGGGCTTTGGCACGAGATGAGGTGGCAATCCATCAGCAGATATTATCTTTAGTTATAGAACTTAATTTGAATTATCAGAAAGAGGTAAATGCTCTTATCCTGAATCCAGGCTTGTTGGAATTCTAACTGCAACAACAAAGCAAGTACCAAAATAAGAAAGATTACTTAAATCTATTTAATTCTGCAGAATGGGTTCCATGAAGCAGAACAAATGAAATGAAACAGTTGGAGTGCCATTACTGCCATTACAGCTCTCATTATTCTTTTTAAGATAAACATCCATATCAGGGATGACTCTTAACATGGGCAGTCATTCCTACTGGAACATGAACTCCATCTGAGGGTTCAAATCCCTGTCCACATTTGCAATGAAAACGTTCACTCTGATTCAATTGTTACAGAACTGCAGCTAAGTTGCTATTCTTCATTAGCAACATCCTTTATTTCAGCTCTGTGGCCATTTAATGAGCAAAGAAGAATCTGGGCAATAGGGCCGATGCCTCAAGTTTTATTTTCCCTGTATTTCAGGTTCTGTGCTGCCCAGGGTGCAGCTCTGAGCTCACACTCAGCGTCACTCAGCTCTGCACACAGCAGGGACACAAAACAAATCCTTCTCCTGCTGCACACCAAGGACAACTTTCAGCCCAAAAGCACAACCAAGGCTGGGCTGGAGGGAGGAACAAGAAGGATGGGACCTCACAGCCTGCAGCTGGAATTGGACAATTAAACCCCAAGGTGCAAATGGACCAAAACTTATCCAAGTGTGAGACCTGGGGAGCGTTTGTCCATTTTGGGACCATTTTGGGTCCGCCTTGGGTGTAGCCCTGGCCAGGCTCTTGTCCTGCCCCAGGTGTATCCCAGAGGCCTTTCCATAAATCCCTGCTTTATTCTCCGGCTCTGTGCAGTCTCTGCTCCAGCTCAGCCTGCCCAAGGCATCAGGGCAGGTACCTCAGGAATGGCCACTGCTGAAATGACAAGGACTGATGAACAAATCTACTCTATTTTATTTGGAATTCACACTGATGTACCTCACAACTGCCCCAGTTTAACACTGCCATAGGAATGTTGAGCCAAAACGATGTACAAACCACAACTCTGGAACTTTCAAGCAGCAAATAATTTCACTTAATAAAACAAAACGTGCAGTGTCAAGTTTGGAATGGCAGAGGACACTGGCAGGTGAAGCAGCTTGGATTTATTGCTCTATGTTAATTATAGGATTTCTCAAAAAGTCGTAATTACAATCAGTGCATGGAAAATTTGGGTTGACTCAAGTCCCCTGTCCAACCAGACCTTGAACATTTCCAACAACAGGGCATTAATTATTGTAAAGATTAATTTGGAAGCCAGCAAGGAGAGAAATCTCTTTTCCTTCCTCCTTACAAAATCTATTGAGCCTTAAACTAAAATGTTCATGGACCAAAATCTGTGTGCTCTACCAACCAGCAGCTCCCCATGGAGAGGCAGTAAAGAACTCGCTGCCAGTTGCAGAGGAGCTGTGCTCTGTGCCTTTATCCAACTAAAAACCCATCTCTTTGCTCAAATATTCCTCCATGAGGGAAACATTCCAAGGCAGAGTCAGAACCACTGTTTAAATTGCCACTGAAGTAAAGAAAATTATATTTGCTGAGATCTAGCTTTAACAAAAATTGTCAATTACCACTTTGTTGCAAATCACTCTTGCTTTACACCACCACCAGTGTGCTTTGCTGATGCTCATTTCACTCTATAGCCTGAAATGCACAAGAGACTGCCTTTTTTCCAGCTATAAAATTTCATATTATTTCATTTCCTATACTGGATTATATCCTCCCATTTATTTACTCATTTTAAAATAAAACTGGCTGTTTTGAAAGCACAAGATTGAGAATATCCACCAGTAATCTTTTCACAAAGCAAGACAAAATTTGTACTTCCCATAAATGGGAGGCCTAAATGATCCCCCAAATAAATCCAATTGACTGAAAATTGAAGGTTTCACCAATGGACCAAGAAGAAATGTTTTTTAAAAAAAAGTCTTTCCATCACAGGGAAAAAAACCAAGCACAAGCACACTCTGCTTCACTCTGAGCAATCCTTGTGAGCTTTTAAGCCATTTCTTAGAGATGTTACCAAGAAACTGCTGCACAAGTTCTCCTTTTCTGGGACCACTTAAAGTGCCATGGATTTTTAAGCCCGAATGTCTGATGGAACTGGAGAAAGTGGAAATTCCAGAGCACCCCAGAGCAGTCAGTGTTTCTCCAGTAAAGAAAGGTGGGAGAGAGGCAGAACAGAGGTTTCCTACCATAGTAAGTGAGACGTCCTCTTGCAATGTTTTTGCCTCTGGAGTTTTCAGTAATGCATTCATAGAGCCCCGCATCCTCCTGCTGGAAATTAGGGATTTCAATCATGCCATTGGATTTCCTCAGCTTTATTTTACTCGGGAATGGCAGCCCGTCAGTTCTTCTCCAGTTAATCTGAGGCACAGGGCTAAAGAGAGAGTAATGAGATTTTAAACAGTTTTGCTTGAAGTCCTTGATTGTCATAATGAGATACTTAAAGCAAACTAAATTCAGCAGTGGCTTACAGGCTGTGTTAAAAGCAGCAACCACACTGTACATGACAGATGGTCAGACACTCTCGCACCTGATTTGCATTCACTGCTGATTCCTACGCTGCATTTGTGGCACCAAATTTGTCAGGAATGCCCAATAATTGCAAAATTTCTGGTAAATCAGGACCGGCCTCCCCTGAGGATGGGTGAGATTTAGCAGTAGTTTCCATGGAGGAAGAACCCAGGCAAGTCTTTTGGAATTGCCATCCTCCAGCCGCCTTTTATGCTCTAATTTGCAGACTTCCCCTCCCTTCACTGGGGAGCCAAAGCAATAGTGTGCGATCAAGTTATCAATCTGAAATGGGCACCTGACAAAGCTGCCTGCAAACAAACCCCGCACTGGTAAGTAAATACATTCACAGAAACACAAATGCATTCTCAGGTCATCTGTGAAGGAGAAGAGAGATCAGCTGCGAGTGAAGTATCATTCAGAGGAGAAATGCATTTCAATTTTTATTTTGGCTATAAAGAAAGAACAATATTATGAAAGCATCAAGTATGCTGTAAGAGGAAAATTCAGACAACATGCTCACAGATTTCAGCACCATCTCCTTGCACAGGGAAAAGAGGCTTAGTTCAAAGGTCATATGCAAAACCACACTGGATCTACTCAAGTTAATTTGAAATGAAATGTAAATTCCTGGGCTGCCAACATACACATCTTAATTCTAAACAACATCCAAATACACTCCACGAGTCTTTGCCCTCTCCTTTCAAGGCAGGAGCTGTGAGGACCAACATCAAGTGCTGGGAAAACACCAGAACAAGTGCCAGAACCCCACACCTCTTGCGCAGGTGAACCCTAAGTGCTTCACTTTTCAGTGAAGATGAGAACTTACTTTCCTAGAGCAAAGCACTCCAGCTTCACAGTGGAGCCTTTGGCTGCAGCGAGCGTCTCAGGGAACTGAACTTCTATTTTGGGCTCATATTCTCCCATCACACCTGTGGGAGACAATTGAGAAGGTCAATTTTCAAAGGTGATCCTTGAAGGGTTTTCCTTCTCTCTTTTGCAGGTCAAAGTCAAGTTTATTTCTCTGACAATCAGCCTATAAAGGGAAGCACAGTGAGATCAGGGACAGAGTTAGGATGTAACAGAGTTTATCTCTTCAGAAAGCCACCAATGTTTGGACAGCACATGAGAATTTATGACAGCATCATTTGGGTTGGGAAAGAGCTCCAAGATCCTCGGCTCCAACCATTCCTCAGCACTGCCAAGTCCCACTAAACCACATCCCTAAATCCCCCTCTACACGTCTTCCAGGTGACCTCAAAAGAGAAGGACACGTGCTCTACGTTATTTGAAGAACACTTGCAATAAGGTAATGTTGTCTAAAACCACGCCAGGGCATTCTATATATCAAAAAACCAAACCAAACAATAAAACAAACAAAAACAAACACCCCCCCCAAAAAAACAAACAAACCCAGACAAACAAACCCAACATCTACTAAATGATGAAGTCAAATTCTCTCAGCCATTCAGCCAAGCTTCCCCTTATTTCAAGCCCTCATCAGAAACCTTTTAGCATGGCACAATAGCCAAAAGCTCTGAGAGATGTTGGGAATTATCCTGGATTCCTGGTGATTCCCCAATTATGGTGATGCCTTGGGCAGGCTGAGCTGGAGCAGAGACTGCACAGAGCCAGAGAATAAAGCAGGGATTTATTGAAAGGCCTCTGGGATACACCTGGGGCAGGACAAGAGCCTGGCCAGGGCTACACCCAAGGAGGATCCAAAATGATCCCAAAATGGACAAATGGTCACGAGGTCTCACACTTGGATAAGTTTTGGTCCATTTGCACATTGGGGTTTAATTGCCCAATTCCAGCTGCAGGCTGTGAGGTCCCATCCTTCTTGTTCCTCCCTCCAGCCCAGCCTTGGTTGTGCTTTTGGGCTGAAAGTTGTCCTTGGTGTGCAGCAGGAGCAGGATTTGTTTTGTGTCCCTGCTGTGTGCAGAGCTGAGTGACGCCGAGTGTGAGCTCAGAGCTGCACCCTGGGCAGCACAGAACCTGGAATACATGGGAGATAAAACCCGAGGCACCGGGGTGGGGCGGCCGTACCGTCCGTGCGCAGCACCAGGGGCGTGGGGGAGCCCAGCACGGGGCTCCTGCTGGCCCTGCTGGTCACCACACAGCTGTAGTTGCCCACGTCCGAGGGCTCCACCTTGGCTATGTACAGGTGTCCCGTCTCCTGGGACACGAAGCGCCGGCTGTCCTCCTGCACGAACGAGGGGTACTCGTTGAAGATCCAGGCGAAGGACGAGTCTGGGTGGGGGAAAAAAAAACAACAAAACATAGGCAAAGATGTTTGATGGGATTTTTTTCCACTTTTTTTTTTTCCTTTTTTGTTACTGTATTTGACAGCATTGCATTTTTTACAGTGCTTTACCATGTAACAAACACACTGAGAAAAATATATTTTAAAAAGTAACAGAAACTAGCAAACACCCCCCATTTTTTTCACCAAATCCCCATCTCCTCTAGCAGAAGAAAAAGAGGCATAGGAAATCCAGAATTTGCTTAAATCTCCTTTTTTTTAATTGAATATGCAAGGAGGTAGGAACAGGCAGCAAAAATGAGAGCAAACTTTGCTAAAACGGAAAGATTATTCATTCAGTAGCTACTTAACTCCTCAGCCAGATGCTTAGCAGGTAGAAACAGGACAGGAGTATCCACGTGATAAGAATGTCAGAAGAAGCCTAAATTCCCAGTAGGGCTCATCACACAGCTAAACTATTTTTTCACACAAAAAAAATCATAAAAACTCCATTAAAAACATTTCTGTATGATGTGGCAAAGTATCCCTCGCTACCATTCATTATGATTATTTGAAAGGGAAAAAAAAAACCCTACACCTCAAAAGATAAACTAAGAGATTTGGGACAAAATCCACTGAACTTGTTCTGTTTTCTGAGCATCACCCTGAGCTTTGTGTGCCCAATTTTAATCGGCAAAAGCTCCTTCCTGTGCGAGGCCACGTGTTTGTCTCACTCATTTCCTACAGCATCAAAGGAAAATAAATTTTTAATGGCGTTCCAGGCAAGGAATAATTTTTCACCCACGTGCCACTTATACAAAGATTACAGCCTCTGGAAGTGCTAATTAGCCCTGATTACAGCTTGATTGACCTCTCCTCGTGTTGCAGTGTCTGCAGCGTTGGCACTGCCCCCACGATACGGAGATCAGCCCTTCCCGCACAGGTTTAATTTGAAGGTGCACCAATTTGGGTGCACCATGGAATGAAAAGGTGACACATCCTGAACCCTCAGCACCTCCCCAGGCTGCCAGAGCCAACAGGACAATTTAACCCAAGGTAAGACCATGAAGGTGAAAAAAAAAACTCAATAAATGAAATTATTAAGATATTTATGGGCTGCCTAATGCAAAAAAGGCATCAAATGAAACGGCTGATCATTAAACTGCATTTCATTTTCTTCTATCAATATTTAAACCTCTTCCATTACGATAATTTTGCAGCAGCAGCATGTGCCAACCATTAGCAGGCTCAGGAGTTAAACTTCTGTCAAATTTAGAAATACTAATGGCCAAAACCAGCAAGACTATCACCTCTGTGGACCTGCCGCATCTCCTCGGGAGCCACATTGGCACAATTCCTTCCTCCTGAACTCCAGAAGTAAAATTCAGTTATAGAAAGGAAGGCAGCAAGGATTTGTCAGGGAACAGTGGGGGAATCAGTGCAGTGGGAAGGATTAAAACATTTCAAAAAATTAAAAAAAAAGAAAAAAGAGAGTACACCGAGGAAGTTCAGAGGGGACTACATGGTCTTAGGGACCTTTCTAAATGGGAATGGCAGAAAGGAGAGGAGAGCTCCTCCTGCAGAAGAGCTGGGTGGAGACAGTGATCACAGGGCTGAGGGAGGGGCTGCACACCCAGTTAGGGACAAAAATTCCCATTTTCGGCTCCACACCGAACTCAGACACCCACAAGGCAGCAGTGGGTGACAACAGGCTCTACAGGTTCTGGTATTTGTTGAACCACTTGTGTCTCCTTGCTCAAAATATTATTTCATGCTTAAAAGAAAGGCGAAAATAAAAAAGAAAAAAAAGAGGCCCAGAGCAGCGCGAGGGGGTGGAGAGAGCTGGGGATGCAGCAGGAAAAGAAGCAGCTTCATTTCATTCCTGTGATACTGAGTTAAGTCAAGAGCAAACCCACTGAAATCAGTCACTGGGATTATGGCAGCCACGCAAAGTGGATTCCAGTTTAATTGGGTCCTTCAACCTACAAAAAAACACTCCCGGAAACCTAATTCCCCATTCAACACATCTTTTCATTGACTCTTAAAAATTCCATCCCCGTTCCTCCCCTCGCTTTATATTTACTGTCCTTTAGAAAATTGTATTCTTATTTTCCAAAAGAAAAAAAAAAAAAAGGAGAAAAAAAATCATATTAAACAACTTGTGTGTGATTTATTATGTGTACACCATTTGCCTGTTGCTGATCTTAGGGCACCTCCAGGGACACAAACTCACTCCCTTTCTGTCAATTACAAGTTTTCAGTTGATTTTCTGTTATAAATGGAAGTAATATGTCTCTCCTGGGCTTCCTCTAAGCCTTTGCTTTCCAATGCATTTTTTCCTTATTTGGTGACCATACATGGAATAAGGTATTGGAAATTACAGTTATTACTCAATTTTTATTTGTTTACTACGTCTTGGTTGGCGGCTTCTCTTTATTTTGCATTATTTGATTATTATTTACTGTGCAGTCTCCAACACACTCAGCATGTTCACACTGTTCCAGGCCTTTTGTGCACCTAAGTGCTCAATTAAAAAATGCTTATAAAATTACCTGTCATTTTTAAACCTGAATTTCTCATGAAATTCAACAATTAAATCACCATGGCCTTTGAGGTTCACCAGGGTCATTTCCTGCTATTTATGAACCTTAAAAATTACTGTTGCTAAAGAAACATAATGGGGTGAAACCCACACATTTATTGGTTTTTAACCATGTTCAAAGGCAAGCCTTAAGTTTATGCACATCCTTTTGAAAACATGGCTTTTAACTATGTTTAAAAAATTTCAGAAATACAGAATTTAAAGAAATTACACATTACTTCTAAGTGAGACTGAAACACTTCACTGAGAGATCATTTACAGAACCAGGGTGATTTTGCTTCTTGTAAACAGAATTTAAGTGACAACAGCAGTGGTGGAAATCCCAAACTGTAATTAAATTCAGGAAGTTGGAAAACAAGAAGTTTGGGGGAGAAAAAAGGCACACAGACCTATGATCAAAAGGAGAAGGACAATTCATAAAGTTCATTTATCCACTATTTGCATAAATAATGTCAGCTCTTGCTCCTTGTCTCCTGGGACATCACTGCTTTACACCTGCTTAATATTTACCTGCCAGCCCCATAATTCGCACCTAATTGAGACTTCTAAAATAGCCAGGAGGAAGTGATGTGAACAATGTTCTTCTGAAACAGATTTAAAGTGTTCCAAACCGACTGGATCTGAATTAGCCAAGTGGGTGTTTCCAGAAATAAAGCTGGTAAGAAATGAAAATTCTTGATTTTGGAGCTGACTGATCAATACCTCAAGGTTAAAAAAAAATCAAAAAAAACCAAACAGAAAAAAAAACAACCACCAAAACATAGAGAAGTTGCATGTCAATCATCGATACCCAAATCCCAATTATTTCATGCTCTTCTCCAGTCCTGATTTTACAGTATTCTGTAGCAGACACACAAGGAGAAGCTGAAATATCCTGGAAACATCCTGTGTGTCCCCAGATGGCTCTCAGCCTATCCCACAGGATGGCATGTGGCTCCTGGAAAACTGTTTCCAAGAAAGTAATCAGACAGAATTTAGCAATGACAGAAACTGCAATTAAAAAGATGGAAATCTGCAGCAAACAGCTATTTTGAACGCTCTACCTTAGGTTAAAAATAATGGAGATGTAATACTGATTTTGAGAGGATAATAACAGACTCCCTAATTAAGGCAGAAAGCAATTAGTTCATCATTTGGCCCAATTTCAGCTCAAAGTGTGATGAAATGGCAGAAAAGGAAGCGAAGTCTCTTGTTTGTGGGTGAGCATCACTCACTCAGGAGGGAGGAGCTCCGAGAGCTCACCCTGAGCGTTCAGGTTGGGTTTTGTGGGACAGCCACGCACAAAAATGTCCATTTCTCAGCACTGCTGCAGCTCTGGCTGCCTGCACAGGAACCCCTGGGAAAGTGCAAACAAATGACTTAAAAGCAGGAAATTAATTAATGAGGTGAAAGTGCATTAAGATCCCAGAGGATGCTCTTGGGTGCAAACTGTCCTCACCTCCCTGCAGGCAAACCCTCGGACTACACTGCTGTGGGACTATTACACTGTAATGTGAGCGCTCCCAGGGCTATAATTCGTTTTATTTTACAGCAATTACTTCAAACTTCCCCTTAATACTTTTCCTTTCTCACTTGGGCCAACCTTCCTGCACTCAGCTCACCACCCTGAGCCCCCCGTGCTCCGCTGGGCAAGCCCCCGCCGCCAGCTGCTCCTGGTGATTCTTTATCTGCGCCATAAAACAAGGAGCATCTCCCTCATTTCTTCTGGCAGACGCTAAAGGTTGCTTTCCAAATAAAAATCTTCTGCACTGGAGGCGTAGGACAAGGTGTTTATGTGCTCCCATAACATATGTGTAAACTGCAGCTTAAAATGTCACGGGGTGCCACTGACAGGAACGGCAGCGTTTTGGCAATGAAGAAACAGTTTAGAATGTTGTTTGAGATAAACCGTGCACAATTTCAAGGGTTTAGGGTATGTTCTTGCACACATTCAGTGCCCAGTCATTAAAAACCATCCTGGGTACGTGCAACTGGGAAAAACCAACCAAACCAAGGCTCAGAGTGCATTTCCAAGGGGGATCCTGGGCTGTTGGCATTCAAGTAGTTCTATCACTGGTAATGAAAAAGTCTTTAGCTGCAGTCACACCTCAGAGAACAAACTGAGCTGGTTGTTTACTTTTTGTTCATCTTCTCTATATAAAAATAATGACAATTACAAAACCTCTATGGCTGGGCTCGAATCGGGGCCCCCAGGAATGACCTGAGACAGTGAGATCTGCTCCAAGCAGGTGCAGTGTTTTCCCAACCACTGAAATTTCACCTGAACTCTGCAGAGGAACTCTTTCGGCTGAATTTTTGTTTATGCAAAATGTAAATGGCGAGATGGGAACGCAAGTCCAGCTACAAAAAGTGAAGAACGTATCCCCAGGAATTAGCTTTATTCCAGAGTATAATGGCAACACTCTGTTTTGAAACTAATGTATAACATTAATTGTTTTGGCATAGAAGGTGAATTATTCTATAGCTCAAATATACCAGATCAATTTTCAGCCTGCTGTGCAGGTAATCAGGCATGCAACTTCTGTGTATGGAAAAGCCCAGAACAATGAGAGCACTGAGACACACAGAGTATCTTGCAATTCCAATCTACTCACTTAATGAGAATATTGAAATGTTTCAGCCGAAGTTGCACGGCTCCTACTTCGGGCTAAAACCTGATTTTCATTTTTAAATGAAACAGGTAAGAGTCCACTTGTTTTTTCGATTTTGCAATGAGCTTTAGTCTGATGTAATCAGTAAAAACAGATGTAACTCTTCAAAAAGACTAAATTATTTTTTTTTCTGCTGTCCCCCAGCCTAGAGCCCAGCCACAGAACTTGCCAAGAGGTCACCTGTGCTCAGGTGCCACAGGGACGTCAAACAGCCACTAAAGGTCCCTTGTACACTTAATAACTCCTGGAGCTTTTCTGAATCAATCAAATTACAATGCTCACCATCGTAATTAAAGCACCGAGTTCCTAAGCTCATCCTTGGGAAGCAGATGTTCCAGACTGGCAGCTGATTTCTTTATCAGCACCAAGCCCCTCCTGGTAAGGCCAATTCCAAGGGCACGTTCCCTGGAGAAGGGCTCAGCGCGCGGCCCTGCCTGCTGGACAGGGACCATCCAGCCTGGGCACGGCTTTCCCACCCCAAAGTGCTCCTCAGCTGCCAGGTTCAACCTCCCTGGGTGCTCCCAGCTGTCAGGGAGAGCCTGACGGAGCAGCTCTGCTGCACTTCAGTTCCAGCGCTGAATAAAAATCCCCATTCCGCCTCCCCCAGAGCTGCGCAGGAGACGGATTGGTTTCTCCTCATCACATTCCTGCACTAATTGTTCCAGACTCGCTGTGTCATTCCAAGCGTCCTGGCTCTCAGCACGCTGCTCCCACTCTGGAAGCAGGCAGAAAAGTAAGAAAGTGCTTGAGGAAGCAATATGTAAATACATCCCCATTAGCCATATCCATTTCAAGTGACAAATTGTTCTCTTAATCACCTCCCTAGAACTTTACATTTAATTGCTGAGAGCATTTCCAGAACTCTGTTGTGCTTTTTCAATAGCTGGAAGTATTTTCAATTGCTTCCTGCCTATAATAATTTTGAGGATAAAAAAGGCGATAGTTTGGTTTATTGCCGAACTAAAATAAATCCGATTTCTTGTGATTGTTAAATATTAGGGACATAAACCAAGGGAAACAAATGGAAATACCCAGGAGTCAACTTGCAAAGTAAAGCACCAATATTTATATGTGGGAGCAGTAATTAGTGACACTTTCATTTGGTACTCTTGCACTCTTTTAGGAGAAGGTACTTGATAAAACCCTTGTGAAGAACAAAAATTCCTTTCAGCACTCTTGTTCTGAGTGCTGGGATCAGCTGGGACTGCAGCCACCTCCCTCCTGACTCTTCCTAATCAATTATCCTGTTTCCAAAGAAAAATCCAAATATTTCAGTAGAGAAGATAATAAAGAGCTGTAGGACAGACACCCCACAGTCACAATTTAAGGATAAAAATAAACTTGCTGGAGAGCCAAATGCAGTTACTGTCTCCAGTTTTCTCCTCTTTTCCCCGAGGCATAACCAAGATACCTGGGACTGGGTAAGTGAAATGGCTCAACCTGAATTTTTTTCTGGCAATTTGGTTCTTCCTCATCTACTTCTCCCTTTTTCTTTCCACATCCCCATTCTTCCCACAATGGAACACAGAGTTCTGCAAGATTTTGGGGTAAGAAACTGCTAAGAGCTTCTTAGGTCACTTACCCACCCCTGTGTCAGCTTAAAAACATACACTATAAACCAACTGAAGACAGTGCACAAATATATAAATAAGATATATTAGTTGCAGCCTGGAGCACAGGTTTATCAGAAGAAAAAAGTGCTTCAGAAAGGCTGCATTTGACAAAGTGCAGAGCAGAGTGTCTCTGCAGCACTGGTTGGGTACTGGTGGTGAAAATAATGCTCTGGCAGACAGAAATCATTGGAAGATCCAGCTGTGAACATGTATTATTTCCCCTCACATGGACAAACAGAAGTGTCTCTCAGGTACCATTTGATTTCAAACTGTCGGCTGAAATTTGTGCAGATGATGATGATGACACCAGCAGGACTATTGAAAAATATGCTTTTAAATAAAAATGCCATTCTTCCCTGGCAGATTGAAACAGCACAGGAACACTATGCAGCCGTTTTTAGGGCCAATGCTCTTACAATATTCAAGGTAGCACTCTCCTCAAAATACATTTTTGTGCAAGAAGCTCTGCCAGTGTGATTTATTGCTGATGCCATCCACAACCTGCAAGGAAAGCAGGAAGCCAAGGTGTAAAACCAGGATGGTGAAAGGGGAGTTTGGATGGGATATTGGGAAGGAATCCTTCCCTGTGAGGGAAGGCAGGCCCTGGCACAGGGTGCCCAGAGCAGCTGTGGCTGCCCCTGGATCCCTGGCAGTGCCCAAGGCCAGGCTGGACACTGGGGCTGGAGCAGCCTGGGACAGGGGAAGGTGTCCCTGCCCATGGGATGGAACCAGATCTTTTCAGGTCTCTTCCAACCCAAACCTTTCCACAAAACACTGACGTGCAGTAGGAAAGAAATCATACTCTGGAGTTCCACCTGCTTGACTTTGGAAGTATGAAATGTTTCCAAAGCCAAATACATAAAATTAACTCAACTTATAGCTCCCTGAAAAACAGCACGTTGCTACTCAAGAGTTGCAGAAGAGAAGCAATCAGAGCATCCAAATATTTCTGGCATCTGAGACTCTTGCCATGCCATGTTATTCATGAAGCAGAGCCCTGCTGGAACTTTGCAGGTCTCCAAATGGCAATACAAGAGACACGAGCAAAAATTTGCAAGTCTAAACACTCGTTTGGAACAGACATGACATTATTCAGTGAAGGATTTGTCACAGCAAACACTGAGCAATAAATTGCGATCTATTTTTCCATGATCTAATATTATTTCCTACCAGCATGTCACAACTCTGACACAATATGCTGTGAGCTGGATTGATCCTTGTCCTTCAAATCCAGACTCATTTATGGATTAAATCTACATTTATCAGGGAGTTATATGAAGAGGGAGGACCTACCCCTGCTGCTATATCCATGTAGGAACATCCCTGCCATACTGCATGAAATAGGAACAAAGAGCACACAAGGCTATAATCCGGAATAAAGCAGAATTTCCTTACGATTTCCAAGCAAGAGCTGGTCAGCTCAAAAAAATTCTTATTTATTTATTTAAGTTCTCCTGGGTTATGGTCACATTCCCCATGGGAATAATGCAGCAGGAAATACACCAAAGTAAAACTAATGTTGAGTTTTCCCAGGCAAACTGAAATTTGTTGAGATGTTCAAATAACCATCAAGCAAATCTTCACCTCCACCATTAAAAATCATCATTGCTTCCTCCTTTCCCGAAGAGCAGAAATACCTCAAAAATCCACAATCAATGTCAGATGAGGAAAACTGACTGTACTAAACAAATATAAATCACAACATATAGAAACAGAAATAACAGCTGAAGAAAAACTACACAATAATCACAATAAGTAGAGTAGTAACAGGAGGTAAAACCCTGCAGGAACTCAGATTTGCTTCACTGAGGGCTTTGTCACTCGTTAGATACCAATTTTGGAACAAAATCAATAGCAGAGAAAAATCATTTTTAGCTCTCCATATGTCTAGCTTTTCCCATTCTTGGCAGAATGGGCAAAAATTAGCATCACATGAATGTTTGTTAACCAGCTGCACATTAACTGTGTCCAACATTAAGTTGGGGATATTGAGATGTTTGTTGGATTGACAGCCCTTTAAAACCATTAAAGACATAACTAACACAGTAAAAAGTCAAAATAGCTGTAGCGATTTCAGCGCAATTTAAAGGTTGTAACAACTGGAAGAGTAGCAGGAGAGCTACATAAATCCATTTCTGATGTTATTTTGAGTATGTGGGTGAGATGGTTTGCTGATTTCGGGTGGCACAAAAGGGTGTTTTAACAGGTTTCCTGCAAGAGAATTCAAATATCAAGAAGCATGGCCATGCAGAACAATAACAGATGAGCATCTTAATTACCCATACATCACTGCTCAATTATGATACAACTTAGAGGATTCAACATAAAACCAGCCTGAATCAGAAAAATATTTGGGGGGGGAAGTCTTTACGCTCAAAGCCAGTTATTCACCAAATCTTCTGCTCAGAAAATCCCAAACAAGACTGCTAAAAATGGGAATTTGATTTAATTTCCAGGAAGGGGCAATGTGGTAACTCCGAAAAAAGTATTGGAGGGGTTTGTGATTCGTAAATGGAGTTTCATTGTTGGTTTAATGCTGGATGTCCACACCCCAGTGGAGCTGGAACTGCAGACTCAAAAGGACAAAACCACTGCTAACTGCAGGAATAATTTGCTCCCTGCTGAAAAGGGACATTCATATGACTTATGTAAATATCTGTGCCTAAGATAAGCAAGGAAAAAATATGATAAATTGTAGAAGGGAAGCAATTTTCTTTTTCCATGCTACGAACTGGCATTTCTTTGGGGATGAACATTGGTGTCTATTGTAACTGGGATGCTGCAACTGAAGGAATAATCACTATTTAATCAAGTCTCTTCTTGCAAACTCTTTACAGAGAATGCAAGAAATAAGTGCAATTAAGTTAGCAAGCTCTCAGAAACTGCACAACACACCAGAAAACAAAAGCAGGGTATTTTGGGGGCTACAGGGGGAGAGGAAACAAGCTGGTGGAGAAGGTTTTTAGAATTAAGTGTTGTCTGGAATTATTTGATAGCTCAGCGCAATAAATGCAGACTCAAAAAAAAAAAAAAGTCAGCTCACTGATCTGGAAAGGGCTGAACATCCCTCAGGCCAGGTCAGCTGGTCCTAAACCATCCCTGCTCTTCCTAACAAACCACTTCTGCTTCCTGGCTGGATGTTTTATCCCAGATTCCTGCCCTGCATCCCACCCTGTCAGGGGCACTGCGTGTTTGATGTCACCTTGCTACAGCTTTATTTCAGTGAGGATTTTTTTTCCACCTTGCTCCCTGTCTCCTGAAAGCTTTAACAGTTAATCCTCCAACTCTCAGACAGATTCAAGGCTTTGAAATGATTCTGGTAGCAGTTCTCTACCCCATTTGGCAATTCTGGGAGCACTCAGCTCTGGTTTTTGCATGAAAACCACAATTAGTGTGGGGGTGTCAATCATCTCCCATCTGCTGACTGCAAGAAGGATTCTCACCTCTTCCGACCACTGTTCTCAGCACCATGAGCACGTCTGGCATCACCTCCTGTTCCACACCTCAAACTTAAACCTTGCCAGAGTCAGGCAGAGTTGTCTCAGCTTGGCCATCACCTCTGGGTGCAAACCCACACACAGGACACAGCTGTAACAACAGCTGGGGCAGTTCAGACTTGGGACTGCATCTAGAAGGAAAACTTAATCGTTCTAATTCTTATGGATAGCTGGGAGAATGACCCATTTTCTCAGCTGCTGAAAGACAAAGCTGCTGTAAGGCCATAAAGATGATTTAAGAGTATGTATCAGTTTAGAGGGGAAAAAATTCTGCAAGCTCAGACAGTTGTAAAATTGCCACTTTATGGCTGTGTCTGCTTGGACCCTGCCAAATTTATGAGGCCACAACACCTATATTATTGAATATAATGTCTAGCTTCTATTACCTTGTCTTTGCAATCAAATCTAATGTTTAACATCCCAGCCCTTCAATAACGACACTCCGTATCAATTAAAAACAATAAAACCAGTTCCTCTCAGATATTACTGGAGGCTCAATAGCAATTAGTCAAAGACTGCAGATGCGGAATGAGGAACGAAATGCACTTGGCAACTTTTGGTCCACCAAGAATCCATATATCCACTTTTCTCAGCCCCTCAGTGCAGCAGTGGTTGAAATTACACAGCATCACCTCATCCCATCCCACCACAGAATGTCTCGACTGCAAGAACACAGGCAGACACCAGCCCTGCTGAAAACAACCATCTCCTCTCTGCAATTCTCTGCTCTCAGGGCAAACGGGATTCATCGAGGCTCAGCAATTGTGAAATTGGGCAGAATGTAACTCCAGAAGATACTCCATTAATTACAGGAAATCCCATAAAAATCAGACATATTAAGTGCACAGAAATTACTAGGAACCGGAAAGGCATTTCAAGATACAAGTAAATCCTCTTAAACACTTCCCTCCCTCCTCCTCCCTCGTTTTCGGCTTCTTTCTCCCCACATTTACTTCAGAACTCAGATTTAGCTGGAATTCTGTTCTCCAGCATGTCCAGGGCTGCTGCCCAGCCCCAGCAGCCTCGAGGGTCCCCCTTACCTCCGGCCCGGGGCGGGGTCCCACAGAGCAGCACGACCCCCTGGCCCTCCCGCACCGACACCGCGCTCCTCATCTTCGTCCTGGAGCTCTCCACATCTGCCAGGGAAACACAAGCGAGCAGGGCATCAGCAAACCCCAACAGACAGGAGATGACACCCCGAAATCCTGACCTCCCAGCTCCTGGTCCGGCACTAAACCCGGCAGCGCAGCAGTTGCGGAAGGAAAAGCTGCTCGGCACGAGGGAGGATGTCAGAATTAGGGCTGAAAGGAACTAATCTGCAGTGAGATAATTGAACACATCCTGTGGCTAATTTTGTTCTCATGCCTGGCTTCTCCAACCCCGGCTTTGATAACCAAAAAGGAGCCAATGACTTAAAAATAGGTCCTCAAGCCACTGTTTCCTTGGAAATGAAGGCTATGATGAACACAGCATCAAGATCCTACTAAGCTCCCATGTCCAATCTAAGATAACATTAATAACAGCCATTCAGAAAACAGATATGGATCTTTCCCAAGAGAAAGGAACCTCCTGGACCATATTCCTGCAGGAGAATCCCCTGGAGCATCACTAAGCCAGAGCTTTGCACTTCGCTGTGCTGACCCAGCACTCTGCTCTGCCTGGCCTCGGCTCTCTGGGATTATTTCAAGCTGTCTAAGGATCACAGGAGGTGGAGGGGATCCCCAAGAATTACTGAGTCCATCTCCTGGCCTTGCAAAGGACACCTCAAAAATTACACACAGCATCGTCCAGCACTTCTTGGGGGGGAAGCAAACACTTCCGTTTTCATAAATGTAAATATTTTATCATAAATTTAGATTGCCTTTCCCTCTACCTGGTGAGTCAAGACCCAAGAAACTTGGGCCTCATTATACCCTAAAACTAAGCTAAATACGACATGTCATACACACCAAGATCAAAGTCCCACACTAACAAGGGCTTTTCCATAAATAAACCATATATTTTTCTGTAACACAAAAGTAAGCAATTTAAAAAAAAAGAATCAGTTTATAACCTTGTATAGGATACTAAACTAACACAGTCTTTAAATAATGCTGTCTTTATAACCAAGCATAATAGGAGCAGTGAGTTGACCAACAGTAGCTATTTCCCCAAAATATAGTGTTTTTTTATTACTGCAAAGCAACAGCTGTTACAGTGAGAACACTGAGTAAGAGCGATTAGAATTTCAATGCTTCCTTTAAAAAACGCTGCAGTAGGAGAGCGCTGTACAATCCTTTGTTAGTGCACACGAAGTTCACGGGAATGTTTCTCAGAAGGGCTGTTTTCAGCTTTCCAAGTGAATTTCCACGCAGGTATCCTGAGAATAAACTCAGATTCTTTTGCTGGACATGATGTAGAAGTCACATACAACCCCAACTAAACTGATTTCACTCAGGGATCAAAGCAGCACAGCCTTAAATTAATATTTCAGCATCTTGCTCTTTCCCCCATAACATTATACATTCATTAGCTGCCCCAACACCATTCCCCAGAGCAATGCAAGGAAAAACCGGGAGCTGACAGCACCTCAGAGAACACACACTGTTCTGTTTCAGGATGAATCACACCCAAAGAATTAGTACTTTACGTGTAAAATTAATTCAGACCACGTTTTCCCCCCTTACCTCACAATGATCACAAGTCTTAAATCTTAAATAATACCATTTCCATGACTGAAATGGGTTTTTAAGCCCATGTGTTCACTTATTGCAACTACAGACCTTCAAAACCTTCCCTGTCTTTGTGTTGCCCAACAAATTGTTTGGGCAGGATGGGACTGGGCTGGGAGCCCCTCGGGAAGGGATGCGGGACATGCTGGAGGACTGGAAAAGCCATCGTCCCAGAGGCACCCAGAGAAGACCCACCAATGTAGCAAAAATTGGAATTACTAATCACCGATTGCAGGCGAAGACTGTTGTCACAGAAAAACAGTTTTCGGGGAGACAAGAAGCAACGCACATCCATCCAAAAACGGAGAATTTGAGCCATGCTACAATAAAACTACCTGGCTCATCACAGCTGCCAAAATGCCACCACTTAATTTCTCTACAAACTTCTCTATTTCTCTTGTCTGGCACGGCTTTGAGCACAATGAAAGATCAACATGCAAAACAGGAGCAGAGCTCTTTATTAGCATTACACAGCGCAGTCCCAATCTCTGACCTTGCAGAGCACTGGCTGCTTCTAAACACGATGCTGGTCTCATTTCCAGGGGTTCCTGCAGCAGATTCAGAGGACTGAAGGTCAAATCCAGGCATGTTTGGAAGTGTATCAAGAGCGATTGTTAATATTCTTGAGCTTCTTTGTTAGGTTTTTTTTGCTTTTTTTTAATAAAGCCACTATCCCAAGCACAATAACACGAGGGAGTAGAGCTTTATCTTCTAACAAAACTTATTATTACATGATCTCATTGGGAAGGGACATGAAGTCCTCAGGGTAAATAAAGTAACTTAAAAGGTGGACTAATAATAAATGCAAAGCTTGTTTATTTTTACAGATTGAATGGTATCCCTGAAATCTGAGGCCGAAATGTCTCTATAGATAAAACGTAACTGGAAGCAAAGAGCAGAGCTCAGGACAAAAGATGGTTTTGAGGAGCGCTGAGTCAGAGTGAGTGAGGACTCACTTTTCAGCACCCATGGGACGACAATTTCCCACTGTTCAGTGACAGAAAAGGCCAGAAACACATGAAGTATTTCTGCATTTTATCTGCTGGACTAAAGACTGGCTTATTCACCAGCAGATTTTTAAAACTCTCTCAAACTGGTCACCAAACGAAAGGGCTTTCATTAGTTTCTCTTGCCTTAATCTTTTCACTTCTTCATTGCATTTATTACACCTCACTTCTAATCTCCTTTCATCTGAAATGCACCTATTCATGGACAAAATCAACAAGGTAATTACTTAACCCTACCAGGCAAAAATCCTGTCACTGAAAATATTTTGGTAAAAAAATCAAAAATCCTGATTACAAGGGAAAAAAAAATCCAACATAAAAACCAAGCTAGAACTCTAATTTGCAAATTAAATGCTTTTATTGCCCGTTTATAGTTTGCCATATAGAAGGAAATTTAAAATTAGCAACTGAAGCTTTCTGACTCCTGAAACAGCATTTTCTTCTCCTTTCCCCTGCCAATACATGTATTTGCCTCATTGCTTTAGTACCAAGTCCATAAAGTTGTATCCACTGAAATACACATGCCATTGCAATGAAACAGAGAAAAACCACAATTTTGCTTTGTTGAAAAGTCTGTGATTCTGCTCAAAGTGAGAACAACAAAATTAGTTCCTGCCCATACAAAAGAGATGTGAAAATGGCATATTCCACTGGGTTCTCTCCTTCTGTTTGGTAAGCCAAGTTTTCAGTCTCAAGCACTGAGACTTAAAGTCGTTGAGAAAGATTCCAAGACGTGGAGTGACAGTAATGTGAGTATCAAACCTGTAACAGCTGCATTTGAACACCCCTGCGACACTCGGGACAATTACAAGGCACGGATTTGCAGATTTGTGAGGGGAAAACACGACCTGGAGCATCTCGGTAAGGTCGAGGAGACTGAAAACAGTGACATTTTTTATAAAAGAATGAATCAGAACTCATCTGCAGAGCTGGCTGACCACAGTCACTGCGAGCACCTCCCAGACATTTCTGGTTTCTGTAATCAAGAAGGGAAGCAGAGGAATGGGGCAAGGCCACATCAAACAGCACAGCCACGCTTGGAAAAGACACAGAACCGCCTGCTATGAAAAATTCAGAGCATTTCTGATGACAAAGCTGCTCCACACACACAACTGCTGGCGTGTGGCAGGGCTGAGTTATGTTGTGTTTTGTCAAGAAACCTGTGTGATATTTCACCCCCAGACACCTATTCTGTACACAGGAATTTTGTAAGATTTGCAGGCACTGCTAGAACTTGCACCAAATCCTATTTATTTTTCTTAAGTAATACACAGAACACATTCCCTGTGAGAGGAGCAGGAGTCAGTTTTCCAACTTTTTTTTTTTTTTTTTTTTAATTCAGGTTTCCAACTCCAAGTCCAGCTACACCCAAGCATCTCATCACACTTTTACCAATTGCTCTTTCTCGTCAACACTTGTTTACGAGCAATTTAACCACATTTTGAAAACTGCAGAACAAGGATTCAAGCTCTACAAACATAATTGTCCCTTAATAGCCATGATAATATTTATTGCATTGCTGCATCAGACCCACTGTTTTTCAAAGGAGCAGAACTTGTTAAATATACTTTAGGTGTAATTCTGTATTGGTAGGATGTTCAAGTGCCTAAATGAGTCAGACAACCAAACCTAAGCTGTTTTCTTGAGTGGGTAATTCTGAAGCGAGGACTCTGTTTGATGTCAGCCCATAATGAAGCACTAATTCTCAGCCCACTCGCCCTGGTAAAAGTCACATTATTAAAAAGATCGGAAATTCCACTCTCTCAGCTCTTGAGGGCAAATAACAGCCTCAGCACGTTGTAATAGCTATGCTGGTAATGAGAACTGCTGGAGAAAACAGACTAACACCGATTTGTTCCTTTAAAAAGAAAAAACAAACACAAACAACAACAAAACCCAACAAACTTCACCATTGGCCCCTAACTCACCTGTGTGCATGAACAAACCCTCTTCCCCACCACCCTATATCCCCAAATTTGCTATACCAGGGCATTCCTGTGGTCATGAATTTTGTTATTTCTTTCAACAGGCACTCAAAACTGAAGGTCCACTTTGCAGAATTAATTCCCACCAGGATATCTGGGATGTTTGGGGTGTTAACCCAACAGACTGCCTTGAAAAACACCCCGCCAGGGCTGCACGTGAGCCAGCGAAAAATCTTCTGCTCCCTTCCCAGGGCCTGCATCGAGCCTGGGAGAGTCACACTGAGGTAGGAGCAAGGGATGAGACCAAAAATTATCTCTGCAATCAATTTCTGCTGGGCAGAGAAAGAGGATAAAAATATTAACAGCGAACATTACTCAGAGCAGGCAGGGTGGGGGTGATTTGTCACTGGAGGAGAGATTCAGAGGCTGCTGGGGAAGCATCTCCAGGGTTTCACTTGGTCAGGTTGGCGCTTCAGGGAAACCACCAAATTCCACACCAACCTCTACAAAATCCCCTTCTCCTCTGCCACATGGCTGAACCTGCATTTTATGCCCTGAAAGCTCCACGGGAGGGCAAGCAAAACAACCTCCCACCCTTCAAGGCTCTTTTTACACCCAAAATGCTACTCAGACAACTCCTGAGCTTGGAAATATTGTCCCCCATCTCTGCTCACATCAACCCTACCGGCAGAGCCCTGGGCGTACGTGCATCCATAGAAAAATTGCCAATAAAATGCAGCAAACCTCAGTGCAGAACAGACCCTGCAGGTTGTTACCAACCCACAAAATGCTGAATATCTCACAGGTGAGTTCTGCTGGGATGAACAGGCTGCTGGAGCCAGGTGCAGTGAACAGCCAGCCAACGGTAGCAAAAAAAACCCCTTACAAATCTTTGAAACTGTTCCCCTTCCTTTGAATCAACTTGAGGTGCAGGAAAATATGAAACAGGAGAAAATTAAATGCTCTTGCACCAATGAAAGGAGTGTAATTCAAAAGTCTGTGTTATAGAAACACAGGTAGGAAAAAGGTAAAAAATAAATTGGCACAGATATCAGAGCGTGGTGAACAGGAGATGCCAGCGTGGGAAGAGGTTGCAATAATGAGGAGAAAGATGGACAGAGAGGGATGAGGTGATCTGTGGGCTCTGTGGAACTGGAGGAAGCGATCACAGACAGCAGAGTTTAAAAAAAAAAAGGCAGTAAAAGAATATTAATAGCATAAAAGTTGAGTCAACCTCCGATAAGCAGGGAGTATTTTTGGTTTTTTAACAGGCTTTGCACTGGCAAAAATGCACAGAAAGAACTGGAAAAAAGCCAAACCAAACCCTAACAGAGTTACTAGGGGAATGCATGTTTTGAAAGAAAAAATGTTCTCCAACAGGTATTTCCAAAAATATGCCTTTCATAAATCCCTATTATCTGGGAATTACCACTCAACTCCAGGCAAACACAGCACTGAACAAAGCAATTCAGGCAATTTGAGGAACATCTCAGGAGGCAAGGATGTTTGCTCAAGGAAATTATCCTACAGCCGACATCTGAGATGCAACACAGATTTTTTTTTTTCCTCTAAGACTTTCCCAAAACAAGCCCTAAGAACATCCTGACAGTGTACTAAGCACCAGCCCTCGTAACCACAGAGCAGTTTTAGTGCAGAAGAACACCAGGCTATTCACATTTTAATAGTTAAACAGATGGCTAAAGCCCTGCCAGATCTAGCTCTAATTATCTGAAGGTTTGTTTATTTATTAAATATGCAGCAGTGTTCCCAAAAAGCCTTTCCTCAATAAATAAATCAATGAAAACCATCCTACAACAGCTCAGTCTTAAAGCACTGGGAACATGCTGATGACAGTGGGATTTATTTATTTTTTTTTCCCTGCCACTGACTTTAGCCCTTTATGTTTGCAGAGATGCCACCTTCCCCAGAGAAATGGGCAGGTTCTGCCCAGGTATTACCAAATATTTCATCACCAGAAAGGATTCCTGGGACATGGGTGGCCAGGATCTGTCATTTCCGGCCCTCACAAGGTGTGGAGCAGCAGGCACAGACTGAAGTGACAGTGACCAAGAACAGGCACAGGACATGGGGAAGTGCCCTGCCCACAGATGTCCCACCCCGGCTGCTCTCCACACCTCCAAACCACCAACCTGGGAATCAGCACAAAAACCCAACCTTCACAGGCCTTCCAAAGAGCTGTGCGCTCATCCAAATGTGCGGCCTCACCCGGGCTGAGCAAAATAAGACGGAATATTTTGTTGTGCGTGCGGTGAAACAAACCATCTCCTCATCCATCACCTACCACAGTGAAATAACACGCCAAGAATAAGAGATCCAAGCGTAACCCATTACTTAGCCTGCCAAAATCACCCGTGCCATTTCCTGTCCCAAAATCAGCTGGGTTTTATTTCCAGTTCCGGCTGCTGTTCAGTATTTTTAACTGGACATGTTAAACACTAATGACTTTTATTTTTTTCTATTTATTTTAATAATTTTCCTGTTTACTGGTTCTCAACCTCAGGTATGTTACGCCTCAACTCTTTAAAAAAAAGAAATACAAGAGAACCTGGAATAGGTGACTATTTCTACATAACTGAATTCAGTAACCCACTTGAAGTAAGCTGTAGAGAGGTTAAGGTGCAAGGACAGATTCATACTGTAACAAAAATAATACTTACAGAGGAATTTAGGAGAAATTAAAACTTTTGATTCTGTTACTGAAGATGAAAAAAGAGGCAGAAATAAGACATTTTCAGAGCACATTTGCCTGGCTCATGCAGAGGAAGAACAGTTATTTCACTGTATTAACTATTCACAATTTGAAGGAAGAGGTGGGCGAATTCTCACGTTTGACAAATAAAGTACCTCAGACTCAGTATCCTGAGAACAGCACTTGGGACTGACACTAATTGCTCCTGTGAAGTTCAAACCCACCATTTCTGAATCAGGGATACGATGTGCTCTTCCCTGCGCTGCGCTCCGAGCCCTGCAGGATCTGAGTGAGCACCACGGCGTCACCGCGGCATAAAACAGGGTCTGGAAAATTGCTGCAAACATTTCTGACTGTAAATCTCCGGGGTTACTCGCTGGGATTAGACTACATTAACAGGCTCAGAAGGACAGCAGAGATAAGAAAAGTAATCTATTTCTATCCCAGCACTGTACAGCAACACTGAAGTTGTCGCTTAATGGATGTTCAGGAGCACATCAAAGCAAACCAGAAGAGATTCTGTTCACTTCCTTCACAGTGTCTAAAGCACATGGTCTGGAGTTATTTCCTTACAGACTTCAGCGAACAGCAATGCAGGGAAAGGCATTTCTTACCCTGATGTCATTTGCAGCTGACAAGCAAAACAGGTATTTTCTGTGGCAGATAAGGCAGAAAAATGGAAAGAAACCCCATGGTACTGTGATGTGGACAGCAGAGATGTTTAGAACAATAATAATTTGCCCTGCTCACATGAAAATGCAAAAATGAAAATTAGAACTTTATCTCTAGGAGACAGACCATGGAAGAGTCCATGAGGCAGAATCATTTCTTCAGTGCTAAAGATGAACGCCAAATGGTGAAGTTTCCCAATGAAGCCACACCTCCAACCTGTGCACGGGCATGAGCTGTTAATTAATTATTTAATGAAAAGCAGAAAACCACTGCATAACCTAATTCAGTACTGAGCAAACGTATTGCTCTCTAGTCCCTAATAAAATTAAAAGAACACAATGAGGCTGCAAGCTCAATTATTTGGAGGTAGAAAACACCAGAATTAAGGCTAGCTAAGACCACAAATACTAGCAGAGGAACAAACTCAAAGCCCCATCAGTGCGATTCCACCTATGGCTCACACCAGAGCCTCCTGCTATTAAAGCAGCCACTTCCCTGACTTACCTGGAAACCTCTGAAGTGCTGCTGAGTGTGTTTAATTGGTTTTCAAGAGCCGGAGTGCTCAGAGGAAGGTGTGAGGTTATTCTGCACCCGGGCTGAGCTGCAGCAGGCACTGGGGGGGTCTGGCTGAGTGCCGGCTCCGTGCTCCTGGTGGGACATTTGGGGACACCAGAGGAGCAGTGGCCACTTGTAGCTGCTCCAACATGCCAAGCCTGACCCAAGGTGGCTGTTCTACTGATCTGGAGCTGTGTAAGCAACTTTCTCTCGCTTGTACTTGCCATCAGCAGCTCCCAGCAGGCAGCAAAGGCTCCGTGGTGTGGGGTGAAGGGATGCAGGAGCAGCTCCAGATGCCCAGAGCAGCTCTCTGGGGGATGCTCCCGCTTCCCTGCCCGCCACAAGGTCAAAGCACCTGAGGTAGGACGGACCCAAAGGCTGCAGCCAGACAAACTGAAGCCAGAATGACAAGCCCAGGTCAGTCAGTGCAGAGTGGGGAAGGGGCTAACACAAGCGTCACGCAGCAGAAGCGCGCTGGGATAGCCATGAGAGCAGCACAGACATCTCAGAGCTCTTACCCATCTCCCATCAGAGCGAGATGTGAATAACCCCTGGCACAGCTTCTTTCCTCCACCCCAAGTCCTGCCAGCTCTGCCTGTCATCCCAGCAGAGCCCTGCTCCTGCCAGGGACAAGCCCAGGCCGCTCTGCCCCACCAGGGAGACAAATTCCACCTGCTTGTTGTCATCAGGCCCAAATTCCACTCGCTCTGCCACACATCCACTTCTGCCCCTCACAGCCTCTCTAAAATCACAGCAGCCTTTTCAGGACACGTGCTAGAGCTTCAGCCTGGTTACAAAACCTCTCTTTCAATATTAATCATTGCTCTGACCCAGATGTAACGGAGACACGTTGAAAACCCAATCAGTGTAATCCCCACGCAGATAACAAATCCCATGTTTTGCTTTATGAAGGCAGGAACGATAATCGTTACACAATTAAACAAAGGGGTAAGTAGATGACAAAATTGCATCTGGCCTGGCTCAAACTGAATTGGGATCTGCAGCGTCTGGAGGAAGAGCAGGGGACCCTTGCAAGCATGACTTGGAATAAATTAAATTCATCACAGAAAGCGTTGGTGGTGAGAACTCAGTACCTTGACCTACTTGGTCACCTTCTACAGCGACAGATCAACGCCACCCAGGGCGTGTGGCACACCAGGACCTCGCTGTGCCCACGTGTCGGACTTCCAGCTGGAACCCAGCCTCCCCAGACACTGGGATTTGGGAATTCTACCCCTGCCATGGAGTCAGGAAATACCAGACTCTGGAAGGATGTCAAGGTCCCACAATTTTAGATACAAAGCTCAGACCTGCAATCACAACAGGATTTTTTTTTTTTTTTTTTTTAACTAAAGAAGGATTTATTATGAGGCAATAAGGTTCCTTGAAGAAACAAGGCAGTAATTCCACTGAATCCCCATCAGGAAGGAGAAAAATAAGGGATGGATAGGATGCAATTGGCTTAAAAGAGATGCTAAAGTTACTTTCCAATGGAAGCAAAAAAGAGCTGTACAAAAAGATGAAAGAGTAAAGTAAGAGCAGCATGTGTTATTAAGGGCTGAAGTTATGAAACACTAAGGAGAAAAATGCTGCATTTTGCGAACCAAAGCAGCATAAAAATTCTTCTGAAAAGAATCTGAAATAAAATCAGAAAGAGAGATGTAGTAAGAAATCAGAGGTTCAAAACCATCTGAATGCAAAGGAGTGTTAACAACAGATAAGGGAATGCAAAATACCACTGTTAATATCAGATTATTAAAAACCAAAAGCATCATATCACACACCCGTTTGATACCCAGGGAAGCCTCTGGCAAATCACACTCAAGAGCTCAGCCAGCAGATGAGAAGCTGTGGCAGTGCAGAACCAGCCCCGACACCCAACAAATCACTGGCTCATTTGATTTTTTAACTTAATTAGTGGCTGAAATAGCAGTGTGTACAGTAGAGGCAATCAATGCAAGTCCAAGTCATTAGATGTGACAATGACAGTAAGTTCATCCAGGGGAGCTGCACTGAGGGACAGGATTCCTGCTGGGGCTGGAATTGATGTCCCCAGGCTCACTGCTGACCATCCTCTCCCAGCTGGCATTCCCAAAAATCAGGACTCACTGTGGCCACCGGCTGCAGAGCACTGACACCGCAGACTTTCCCTGCAAGCTGAGGGGGTGGCTGGAATGGTACCACCTGTAAATGACAAATGGCTGTGGACAAAGCAGTGCTTTCAACTTCAGACTGAAGCGATTCCCACGCATCATTAATATTTAAACCTGGCTTAGCTTGTTTGGGGTAAAGAGGTTTTGACTCAGTTACTTCCACGGCAGGAAAACAGCTGTGTAACATTTCCGTAAAAAGCTGTAGAAATCAAAAGTGCGAAGGAAACAAATGAAGGCATTTGAAACACAAGTGGCAAAGAGAGCTTCTACCCAGCTGGTGAGTTCATCTTCGCAGCCTGCTCCATCCCCCAAACGCCAGTCCAAACAGATTATCCAGGAGCACTCTATTTTTCTGCTCTTCTTGCAGCAAGAGAGCAAAAAGAAAATGCAGGGATCATCAGAGCACATTAACCTCCCTGGAAGAGAAGGGAATGAGACAAGATCTTTAGAGAATTGCATTCTGTCTGCCTCCGCAGTAATGGCATTACACTTGAATGAAAGCAAAATTATGTGGAAGACTGTTAGTTTACGGAGGGGTCAGAGGGATGACAGCTGTGGCAGGAGGAGGCAAACCTCTAATATGCCATGATGGACCAATGTGCACATCCCTCAGTGGACGAATAAATGTGGCTGAACAAGGGATTACACCTGAGCAAGCGCCGGCGTAGATTAATAAATTCAACAGTAGAGGCTGCAGGGGTGGAAAATAAGCAACTCCTGAGAAACATCTGAGTTCTGCTACTCTGTTTATAGAATCAAATACAACCCCAGTGCTGCTGAGGAGAGTTTAATAGACTGAGATATGTACATAAGGAGAAAACCCCCAAAACACAGGGGGACCTCAAATCTTTTTGCTGGGGTCTGAGCAGAATGGTTCCGTGACAGATGTTCCATGTGCAGACTGATCCCCGCCTAAGCCAAACTGCTCCTTGCAGGGTGATGTAATCCTCAGAAATATATCATTAGCTGCAATTTAATAAAAAGTCATGGGCTGAAAAAACACAGTTTCATAAAAAAAAAAACGAGAGAAGATGTCTCGCTGCACAGGGCTGAGAGAAGCAATAACAGGAAAATAAAATCAGGTACTGCATCTCTTCTCATAAGTACAGAGAATTTCCTTGGTTATTAAATGAGACACCCCACAAGTCCCAGCCTGTGCTCTCTGTAACTACTCAGTGCCACACTGGATGAGAAACAAGACATAAATACATAATCAATACAAGAATAAAGACACAAGCAATGCAGTGTAATAGGAGCAGCGCTCTAACTTCCATTGCTTCAGTTTTAAGATGCCTACTTTGCTTTGCAATGAACACCAGAAAGCAAAATACACGGGTTGGCAGTGAACTGGAGCTCTGAAAAGGAGTATTTGAAGTTAAGTGATACCCAGTGAAGGCATTGAAATTGTTTTTTGCAATCTGTTCACATTTATTGGGCTGCAGCCAGGGGTTAATTCAAACTTTACTGTGTATGTCTGATAAATTACCTGAATGTCAGAGTGATTCTGTGCATCACAAGACAACTGTGTTGTTATGGAATGACAGCATCATTTGGGTTGGGAAAGAGCTCCAAGATCCTCGGTTCCAACCATTCCCCAGCACTGCCAAGTCCCACTAAACCACATCCCTAAATCCCCCTCTACACGTCTTCCAGGTGACCTCAAAAGAGAAGGACACCTGCTCTACGTTATTTGAAAAATACCTTCAATAAGATAATGTTGTCTAAAACCCTGACAGGGCACTCTATATATATAAAAAAAAAAAAAAAAAAAAAAATCAACATCTACTAAATGATGAAGTCAAATCCTCTCAGCCACTCAGCCAAGCTTCCCCTTATTTCAAGTCCTCATCAAAAGCCTTTTAGCAACACCCTTTTTTCTACATCACAGCTTGCTGCTGTAAAACACATTCCAAATTGATATTCCAAATCTTTATTTCAGTTTGAGGGGGCTCCAAATCCAATAGCTTTATGAGCCATGAAGGGTGGGGTAGGACACAGCACATCCGTGTTTCTGTTGACTGGAACAATTTTCATGTTTGATTTTTTTTTTTTTTAACTTGCAAAAACGACAGTTGAAAGATCAAAGCGTTCAGTTTCTACTGAACGTTCCTATTAGCTTCAATGGGCTTTAGATCAGGGCCTTAATGGGGTATTAATGTAATGTAAACATTTTTAAGTATTATCTTAATATTATCAGTAGCATGTTAAATGGGCTAACAAGACCCCATTACGGTAATTCTGACAAACAAATCAAGGGCTGAAATACTTTCCTTAGCATGGCCTTGCTTTGATTTTTCAGGGAATATAAGCTCTGTTTTCCAAAATAATCCATATTTCAGAGTTTTTAAGAACAGTCCGGCAATGCAAAAATCCTAAGGAATGTCACTACTTCTCTTAAGTAAAGAAACCAAGCACATACAGAAAAGAATTAGAGTATTTTTGATTTAGAACTTTACCAGGTGAAGGGAGCTGGGCAGGAAATGCTGAAATTTTTAGTTATTTATAAATATTTTTTACAGAAATGAGGGCAGCATTTCAAAAAGCTCGTGTTAGAACGATTTCATAATTTAGGCATAAAGTCTAAAAATCTAAAATCATATTGGTGTCCATTGTCTCCCTTGCACTTCAGACACACATTAATAAGCAAGTCCAACCAAGGGAAGCATTTAATATGAGAAAAAGATGTAGGGAGACAAAGCAACAGCTGCGTTTTTCAACTTCATTTAATGCCTGGAACCAACCAGCTCACTGAGGATATGCAGCCTTTTGTATGAAGAGGTTTTATACTGTGATCTGGAGCCTCATCCCTGGGGTTCTGAGCATTCCAGCACCAGGATTCTCCCAGATCTGGGCCGTGGACCAACAAGAAGAAGGGCTGAACACAAAGCTGGGGGTCCTGCCCAAAACTCAACCTTCTCCTGAGAGATTCCAAGTTCCATGAGGAGCAAAATCCTGGCAAGGCAAGACTTACCTTTGCTCAGAGTGGCACTTTTCCCAAATTATAGAAACCATAATGCTACAGATCATTAAATCTGTATTTCTGGCTGAGCACGTAGGCTGGCCCGAACTTTCTGGAGGAGTTAAGCTCATGCAACACCCTAAAACAGCGCCAAAGCTTTAGCCTTGGTGAAAAACTACAGGGGAAAATGATGTAATAAATAGCTTTGGGAGGGAAAAAAACATCTTTCAGCTCTCTATTTCTTGCTCGAAAATATTCTTTACCTTATTTCCTATGCCAGAAAGTCTCTGCTTTCTCCTTGCCACACTCCTCTCCTTCACAAGCTATTCATGCACAAGCTTTGAAAGACAGTAAGAGACAAGCAGATTTACATCAAAAAAAAAAAAGAGAGATAAGGTTGCTATGGGAATAAGAAGACAAAAACTGTTACTTAATCCAACATAAAAAGGATGAGAACTGGCGAGAACTAAGATGGAATTGAAACTGTCACCCCAACCAATGAGGTTATGATCTGAAACAACTGCTTTTTCTCCCTCATTTCCTCTATGCTTCCATGTAATTTCATTTTCTCGTCAGAATCTCTTTGCAGAATACAGTATTTCACGTTCAGATTCAAAAAACTTTAAAAAATGAATTAGAAGTAATATTTTCCAATATGTTGCTCACTACTGTCACACACTAGGCAAACTCTTGAGTAAGCTGAAATATGTCCCCTCTGCAGCAATGCTATGGGTGGAGATGTGAAACTGGAGATGAATCTTTAGATCTTATACAGAAATTATGTATAAAAAATAGAACCAGGCGTGTAATTGTCTTACTTTTAACTACAGTCTGTGGTCTACAATTAAGTTTTACATAGGCTAGCAAGCAGATTCGGATTTAGGGGTTTTCTACAGCTGCCATCAAAGGTAATTCTTATAAACTCTGAAGGCAGAAAGAACTGTCACACACCCCCTCTCCCCAAAAAGTCAAGGCACCATTACTGTCAGTAGCTTATCTCAGAAAACACTGTCTCTTATCAGTGCTTGCTGGAATCGCTGCCCAGCCAGCACAAAACATCGTGGCAAGGAATGAATCTGTCCTATTTTCAAGTTGTTGATACAGGATAAATGTTTCTTCTCATCTTGAAAAGCGCAGGGAAAATGTCTTTCCTTCCATTCCACACCCCCAGAGCTGCCCTGACTCAATAAATCCAGGGCCATATGATCTCCCTACACAGCAAACCTTAAAAATGAGAAATGGGATGAAACCCAGTTCATAAAGTCTCTACCAGTGGATGATTTCTAGCAACATAAGGACTGGAAATAAACTGAAATAATCAAGCTAAAAACTTTTTCTGGACATGCAGCACAGCTTTGGAAGAGGAATTCTTATTTGCACCTTATCTCTCCCAAGCTATGCCCGTTCTCTCCAATATGAAAATCTGCCATTCAGGTGTTTACCAACAGTGAGATCTTCATGGGCCACCTCTGAGCTACAGGAGAATCCTTGACTGAATCAAACATCAAACTACCTCAGAGTTTTCTTTATTGCTTTCCCAGTTATAAATAGCCATACGAGGAATCAGGATAAAATATACACTAATTACCCCAACTATGCAAATGGCGCTATTTTTAATTCAGGGTTAAACCATTTTCAAGCTCTCACTGCACAACAACAGCCAAAGGCAAGGGAATAGCTACGCTTTCCTTTGCAGTGCTTTGCTTCCTGCTGCACGCAGAGCACCTGGAGTTGCACCAAATTATTTTGCAAAGCAGGTGCAAGGTGTGACTTTGCAGCTCACCGGGGCACAGTCTGCGAGAGTGGAGTGGCACCACTGGAGATGCGAAATTTCCTGATTATTTCAAACAGGATCCTGACACACTCTGCTGTCTCTGCTGAATAGAAGTGATGCTCATTCCTCACATGGTTCTTTTTAACAAAATGATACTTGGGAGGTAGGAACAAATCTTGATGTGTATTTAGGATAAATGTGGCAAATCCCAGCTTTGGGGCTCTTTTCACCCAGACCCTTGGGACCACACAAAAACTTCCAAAGTGTCATTAAGCTTTTTCCTGGCAGTTTAAATGGAAACTTGGGCCACCTGCACAAGCTCACAGCCATCACACTCAAACCCAGGCCTCCTCAGAACTCCTTGCATTCTGCTATTATTCCATGTCTCCGTGTCCCTGCCCGTGACAGGAGGTGAAGCTAAATAATCTGTAAGGTCTCTTCCAACCCAAACCATTCTGTCCTTCTCATTTTACACCACAGAGAAATACCCAGTTGGCTTCAGTACGGAATTCCTTCATTTGTATCACTGCACGAAGTCACTCCACACCTCCCCTTCTTCACTAAGGTTTTCTGGTCCCATCTACTGAGTGAAATACTACAAACACTTGTAGTGGCTGCTTCAAATAAAGTGGTTTCTACAAACGTTCCTGAACATCTGAGCCCCAACTATGCAGCAAAAAGGACAGCCAAGAACAAACTCATCACCTTCACGTCATCTTTTACCTTCTATTCCAAGGCAGCAAACACTTGCCTACAAAAAGTTCTGCCCCCCTGCCCAAAGGCCTGGCTTTGAAATGTCTCTGATTTTCTTGAAAGACCCCTAAAAAGTCACCAAGAAAGTCGTAACTCCGTGTTCCATCCAAGGAGGGGAAAAACAACATGCTCTGCTAGCCAACTGTATTTTAATATTCTGCTTATAGTTATGGAAATTTGGCTCGTTTTAGCATCAATAAGTTCTGATTGTGCTAATCAGACAAGAATATAAATGAGCTTTTATTCGCTTAGGTTTTCATACACGTTTAGTAAATACGGTTGAGGTTAAGCTTTCTACTTTACAACGCTGTGTTATTTTGTTACTGAAAAACCAGTGTGTAAATTGTGTTCTAATCCCTGACAAACACTGATCCCTGAATTCTCACTGCTGATACGTACATCCTGTACTGGAAGAGCTAAAGGCTACCATTAACACATTTGTTATTACACAAAACACTGAGAGGTTAATTATGGTACAAATACAGCTTTTGTCCAAGGCACTGGCAGCCACATATTTAAAATCACCAAAAATTAAAAACCTAAAGCACTCATTTTGAACATCATCATTAAGAACAACAAGAAAAATCAGAACAGTTTCTACTGAAGTGCTTTTTTTAAATACAAGCTGAATTATTCTCAATTCTGCTGTTTTGCTGAACATCTGCCAAATTATTCAGCTTCAGATTTCAACGCAGTGTACCTTCCCTGTTTTTCAGTCACAGCTTCTTTTAATCTGATTTTTTTAACTCCACTGCGTCCTGAGCTTCCCACGTGAGGGGGTGGAAGGGATGGAAGCCAGGGGCCTTGCAACAACTTCCAGGACCTCAACTTCTTCTGAAACTTTGGTAGTATTGGCCCACACTAAAACCCAAAAAACACCGGTGGAGAGGCTCCTGTCCTGTCCTTGTCACCAGGCAGGGTGGCTTCATCCTAAGGGAAATCAGGGAAAGCTGGGAATCTTCAAAAGTCACTTCCTCTAAGTGTCTGGGGCAAAAAGGCTGAAGTCCCACAGCAAATAAGTAGCCATAAACAAAATACCAGGCAATGATCTATCTACCAAAAAATTCAGCAAACAGAAGTCCTAAGGCACTGGGATTTATCACAATTCCTATTGAATTAATATTTAGCTTGTGGATTGGAGTAAGTATTCCAGCAGGGATTGCTATTCAATGTGCCCAAGCTCCATAACCTTTTACAAGAAATATATTGGAATGATTTGCTGTATTGTACTGCACTTCAAACTGCAGTAGGCAGAAGAACTGCGTAAGTACAAATGTACAGCCTTCATACCCAGTAATATTTGCAGTAACAAAATTTTACTGCAGGATAAACCGCTTAGAAATTCCTTCTTGGTAATTTATGTGGGAATCAGAATTGCCACTAAGCCAAAATTTCTCCATTCAAAAGTCATCAAATCTGCAATAAGCTTAATTAATGAAGATAAAGGCAGCATTTGTCTTGTTGAAATGAAGCATTAATTGTCTGAAGGTGAGGATTCAGCTTTAAGGTTAGACAGTATCTGCAGTGCGAGGGAGCTGCTTTTCAAGAGGAGGCTTTCCTCAGCTCGAAAGATAAAGCAGAAACCAAGGAGACTCTTCAAAAGCTATTAAAGGTCTCTCTTCAGAAAGAATCTGAATATAACAGCATTTTCTGCACTTATGGAAAAAAAAATTGTAACCAGTAAAGGCATGCCCACCACAGAAACCCAGACTCCTGGAAATCCATGAACTTGGAGAAAGGCTGGGATGTCAACAAGGGTCCTTTCATGGGCTTTGGACTTCAGTTTATATCCAGGTCCAAGGTTCTATTTAGCTGACCAGAAAACACAGATCCTCATGAAGGAGACTCCTGTTTCCCCTCACCTAATTCCTAATTCCTAATGAATGGATAAAATGTGGTCACCTCACTCTGGAGTGCCCAAGGCTGCTCCAGGGAGGAATAGAAGAGCTGCAGAGGAAGGCAAGATTTACCCTGGGGCCCAGCAAGAGGTGAAACGGGGTCCGCGCTAAGGTCCCACCATCTGCCAGCTCACGAACACACCCACAGCAGGACAAATTCCTCCCTCCTGAGCCTGTACATCAGCCTGTGTCCTGTGTCCACCACCGCGGAGTGAGGCTTGGGATTGTGTCAGCGCTCAGAGCAAAGGGAAATCCAGCACAGCCCCCGCAGGTTTACATTTCATTTCGTGTCACATCCTGAAGCTCCAGGCAGGAATTGCTGCCCCATTCCCCAAAGGGCCATCAGGGCACTCAGGAGGGGTGAAGGCCCCACAAGAACCCGAAACTGCAAGAAGCTACACCTGGAATTAGTTCATGACTTCACCACAGCTCACAGATGAGTTCTGCATATTCCACTGTTGATGTTGTTCTGCGTATTTCACTCCTTTTTATCCTTGAAGTTGCTCTTCAGAGTAATTTGAACATAGTAACTCTATAGTGCGTGTTTGGAAATTTTGAACAAGGCAGGCAGAAACTCCACATATATATACACACATATATATACACATACATACATACATATATATATATACACACACATACATACATATATACACACACACATATAAATATATATATATAAAATGTCCAATAATCACTTTTTAGCTCCCCGAACAGGCACTTCAGAAAAAAAGCAGAACTCTTAGACTCCTTTTGTAACTAACTGAAGCCAAACTCTCTGCCAGTGCAATGAATCCTGGTAGCGCTGCACAAGCCATCCCAGCTAAACAATCCTGACAGTCACTGCTGGCATAGCTGCACTTGAACATGATGGCTGGACATGTATAATGCACAAAAAGGAGATTGCTATTAATATGCAAAAGCATTGTGCATCAAAAGCCAGGCTGGCTCTGTCTGAAGGCTGTAACTCTTAATGAAAACTGAATTTGAACAAGAGTAGTGAATGACGCTATTTATTTTTTTTTTTTTTCCTTACAAATGGACTTTTACCCATAAAGAAACTCCCCACCAAAGACTAAATCTGAAGAGGATATTTCTGCTTTCCTTGTGGCATGATTTAATCACAACATCAGAGCAGTAAGAACACAGAAGGTTTGCTTTCCTGCTCTTTGGAAAATAAAGAAAGAATCATGCTTTCCAATTTCATAAGTCTCCTAAACTCGATACTAAAAAAGAGGAGGACTGTGAATCTGATACATGACATTGCTGTGCCTGAGGGCTTAACGGTTTATTTCTGTATTAGACTGAGAAAACAAAATGAAAGAATGAAAATGAAAGCAATAAAAACACCTGGATTGACATAAAGAAATACATAGAATATGATCTAGTTTAAACTCAAATGGACTGCTGAATAAGGAAGCAGAAGAAAAACTTAGTATAATTTAGTATAAAGTAATGGAACAGGAGCCAGGCTTCAATGTCCAAATAGTTTCCATATATTACAGTAGTGCATTGAATGGGGTTTTTGTTTGTGGCTTTGGTGGGTTTCTTTTGGTTTTATGGTTTTTTTGTTGGTTGGGGTTTTTTTTGCCAAGCTTGCAATGGCTGGAGGAAAAAAAAAAAAAAAAATTGGTTTTCTCTGTTTAAATAAAGTGCAGCAAAGACAGTGTTCGGATACAGTGTTTGTGGTGGCAAGGAGTCAGAATTTTAGGATTTTTAATCCAAGTGGCATCTCCAGGTCTCGCCCTGGATGCGACACTTGAAACGCGCCCGTTGATCTCCTGAAGGAGAAAAATTTTATGCATTTACAGAGTCCTCCTTGTTTCATTTCTTGGAACTCTACTCACAGCTTTCCTTCCCCTTCAACCATCCTTCAAAAGTTGTTTTTTCCCCCGTTAATTCTCAGGTGAGCCTTTAAGGACGCGCCTCTGCGGGGAGGAGAGAGCAGCTGGTCTGAGCAGCAGCAAACAGCAGAGCGCAATGGGAGAGTGAAGAAAGCAGAGCCTGAGCTCTGCAGGGCTGGGGCAGCCCGGGCACTGAACCTGGGGCTCCCCAGGAGCCTGGGTTCAGCTGCTCACAGAATGAGCCTTCTGCTCAACAGTGGGGCAGGAAAATGAAGCCACAATTGGCAAAAGCGGTCACAAAATGCAGCTGCCGGGAGGTTTTTACATGCTCGTGTGATGGGGGTTCACAAATTCATCCAACTGTCCGTCCAATTCGTCCTCACACATTCCAGCCAGGAATTGCTACCCCAGCTCCCCAAAGGGCCATCGGGGCACTCAGGAGGGCTGAAGGCCCTGCAAGAGTCAAAATCTGCAAGAAGTTACACCTGGAACTAATTCATGACCTCACTACAGCTCAGTTTTGCACTTTTTGTTGATGCTGCTTTGCATATTTTACTCCTTTTTATCTCTGAAGTCGCTCTTCAGAGTAATTTAAACATAATAACGCTAAAGTGTGTGTTTTGAAATTCCTCGCCTAACGAGGCAGGCATTTGGAGACTCCACATATATATATATATATTTAATACTCAGTAATCACCTTTTTGCTCCCCAAGGTAAATGGGCAAAAAGACCATGGGATCATTAGTCATACAGATGTAATCACACTTCAATAAACAAAAACCCAAGGGCCACTGGTGTTTTTTCATTAGATCCTCTCACATTCCCCTCTTTGATGAACTATGAAGATTCACAACGGATAAAGGAAAAGCAATTCAATATAGGACACAGCAATAAGGGGCCTAGTTTGAAATACATTATCTGCAAAGACAGAGAATGTCAGGGTTTATAAGCCAAGATCAGCATCATCTCCTTTTCTGCAGCTATGATGTTATTTCATAACACTGAACTGCAGACAGCTCTTACAAGAACTGTCTTTTTGCTTATAGGCAAAGCAAAAGAAAAATGGTTTTCTATGGGGAGGCAGAATACCTGCTGATCTGTCTTAATAAGAGGTTAAAATAACATTCTCCAAACTGTTTGACAACTTGTTTTTTACATTTACAGCATGCTCTTACTAAAATCTGTTTTGAAATCAATTCAGCTCAGGATTCCCAAGTGGGTTTTGGCAGCCTGCTGTTCCAGAGGTCCACGAAAGAGTCACACAACTGAAGCAAGCAGGTAATGCTAGCACGGAACACAGCCCAGGCCCCAAACAGCAGGAGATTTTTATGTCAGGACTGAGCCCTTCTGCAGAGCTTTGAGGGAGATGGGCCAGGCAGCCGGAAATGCTCAGGTCCTCAGATTGCATCTGGCTCAGCTCTTCTCTCCGCAAGAGCTGACTGGGACTCCACACAGCCTCCTCAGGGCCAGCAATTCCACACTAAATCAGGGATGTACGGCTGTGAGGGGTGCTCCAGGCTCCCAAGCAGCCCTGCCCCACCACGCCAGCCGGCTTTTGGAAACAGGAAAAGCAGCTTTTTGCTTGAATTCTTGCTGGTCCTCCAATCCCCATGCCACTAAACAGACATTTGGCAAGTGCCCAGCTGCAGGGAGCAACCTGAAATAGGCGCATAGTGGGAGGATGGACACTGGCTTAATGTCACTCCCCTTTCTTTAAAGTTCCTGCCTAAGCCAAAAACAAATCCTCGCCTCCTGAACCTCCCTGAAAAGCTAAATCCATCTACCTTGGAGCTGTGTGCAGGACTCCAACCCCCCTGAGCACAGCCAGGACACAAGCGCTGGGCACTGGAGGAAGGGGATGGAAGGAGAGGCTGGCACAGCACAGGAACAGAAGGAAATCACAGCCAGGGGACTGCCCATGGCAGCCACACCATTTCCCTCCATCCCCCCCTGTACTGGAGTTCTTGGAAAGCAAACTCCTCTATCCACAACAGACCCTGGGGATAAACCGCTCCATTTTCCTGCTCCATGGAGTACTGGCACTGCCCTCCTCCCCAGAGCTGCGCTGACCATCCTGCAGAGGATGCACTGGGGCCATCTGGGCACTGCCCTGCTCTTGGCAGGCCTGGCAAAGCCCAAGGGCACAGAATTCACCACAGCCAAGCCCTGAAGACAGGACAGGAGCTTCTCCTCTCCCCTCACACACTTGGGGATGCCGGAGCAGAACAAGCTGAACAAAGGGATCACCACAGCAAGCCCTGTGCTGATGGAGCGAGCACTGAGCTCCACAAGGTAAAGAAAAATTGACCCCGCAGAGCTGATGTGGCAGCAGAGAGGAGACCTCAACAGCAGCACCAGCTCCAAACTCTGAGAGCTGTCTGGCACAGCAAGAAAATCAAATCTCTGCACCAATCCAGCAGCTCAGCAGCAACACAGTGCTGCTCCTCAGGAATAAACCCCGTTCTAAAGCAGAGTTTTGAGAAAAGCTGCAGCAATCAGCCACAGCAAGAATCTGGAATGTCCAGGTGAAGATAAATACACATTGCAGCTCCTCCATCAGCACACCCACCATGCACTGCCACCAACAGCACCCTTAACACATTCAAATGGCTTCTGCTTGCTTTGGAAGCATAAGCCTACGTAGCAAAGGTTCTTTTAATTCACCCACTTTTAGTATTTTGCATTATTTAACATGCCTATCGCATGCTTGGTTTCTAAACTCTACATCACTTGTGCATTTCAATGCCTCTGGGTTCTCCTCTCCTCCTGCAGCTGAAACCTTGAATCTGGGAACTTAATGCACAGTTCGAAAAGAGAAGTCAGAGATCATTGTTACCTGCAAGGCAGCCAACAAATGACACCAGGAACAGCTGCTCCCACAGCAGCAGCAGCATCTTCAGGCTCCTGAATTCCGTAATTCTGCTTGTCTCAGAGGAACCGTGCGTTCAATTCTTTCAGAGGGCAAGGTTTAACCTGCTAAAAGAACAGACGTAACATTGAATCCCTTGATGGTCCTTAGGAACTGACTTCCTTGTTAATGCACTTTTAAATAAATACAAAGTTGACAGATCCTTTAATGTTTCTCTTTTTTCCAGGACTTAATCCCCCACCAGAAGGGTGCATTCATATTTCACATTTTCTCGTGTACACGAGGTGCTGGAAGTTTCCCTCTCCAGCAGGAGCAGAGCTGACAGCGAAGTTGATTCTGCACTTCCCACTTCCCACCAAGCTCCAGCACTGATTTATTTGTGAGGTCCAGTGGATTTAAAGGGAGTACAGGAGGTGCGACCATACACAGCTCAGCAGCTGAACACATCTGGGAGGAGCAGCTTGTGCTGCTGGCAACAACACAAACCAGAAACTGATTTAATAAAAGCCATGCCCAGCCCATCCTTTTTTGATGTACTGGGTGTGATATGCTCACCGATGGCTTTTTTTAGTTTTTAATTCCTCTTTGAACTTCTGCACCAGGGGCAATGAACCAAGCTACTGCCACTTTTACCTTGGTCACTGGCCAGATGATAAAGCCCGTGCCAAGGCCTACCAACCTGGCTATGACATTATTTTACTCGTGTTTTTTTCCTAAAGAAGCTTTACAGTAATTTTTCTTTAGTTGTAGGGCAACTCTGGCCTTTGTATTTCCTGGATGTCACTTCCACAGCATCCTCTTTCTTCAGAGGAAGGGGAGACAGGCAGGACACAGCACAGACAAAATGATTCCTTCTGGAATTACCCTACAGATCACTGCATGGCAATATTAAGGTCAAGAAAGCAACTACTAATTCTGAGGAGCCAGATCTGAGCTGTCTGAGCTTGGTGTTTCCATGTGAACAACCTTCTTTTTTTTTCTTTTTTTAACACTAGAATTTAGGGTTTAATATTGCTGTAGAACAAGTGTTTGAATTTCTAGCTAAGCTCCCCATAAAAAAGAATTCAAATAGAGGGTCCCCTCTGAAACATCCCCAGGCTGTGATTAGCGAGGAGGATTTACTCTCCTCCAAAACACATCACCCTTTGCCACAAGGAGAGTATTTTTTCCTCATCTTGCCATCCCTGTGGGACCCACTGATACCTCCACACAGCGCTGGCAGTGGCATCCTTCACCCTGTGTTGAAGTTCTTGCTTTCTCATTTTCCCCACGTGTTTCTAAACCAGAAAATGATCTAACCCAACCCCGCACATCTCTCTCAGGTAATAGGTATTGATCCCCCAGCAGGAGGAAGGCATCGCTGCAGGATGCAGCAACCCCCAGGCACCTCCAAGGGGAAAGGGAATATCCCACTCCAGGGCAATTCTGAGGGAATATCCCACCCCAGGGCAATTCTGAGGGAATATCCCACCCCAGGATAGGGGAATATCCCACCCCAGGGCAATTCTGAGGGAATATCCCACTCCAGGATACCCACCCCAGGGCAATTCTGAGG
>WBMY01015734.1:6676-18916 GCA_013397315.1 Donacobius atricapilla
AAATATATATATATGTGTGTGTGTGTATATATATATATAGGTTTATAGAGTATGAATGCATGATGCTCCTGCTGTCCCCATTCCTGCAAGGAGGAACCTGGAATTCGGGAACCCTACATGACCTGACCCACCCTGAGTCAAATCCAGGAGTGAGCGCCCCTGGGCAGCCCCCTGCCCACCTCCCAGTGCCCACCTGCTCCTCCCAGTGCCACCAGTTGGGCTTTTCAGGCCCCGGATTTGTGCTGGGTGGTGCCTGGAGCCATCCCAGGGGAGCCCTGGGAGCAGATCCGGGGCTGTGCCGACGTTTCTATGGACACCAGCACACAACCCATGGATTGTGGAGGAAGCAGGGATGATGATTACTTGGGACTCCACGCTCAGATATGTTCTGCTGCTCTGAAAGGAGCATGGCAGAGACAGAAATAGCTTTTTATCCTAAACCCCTTAGGTTTTGGGGGACCCACAGAGCTGGAAAAAAGAGCTCCTGAATTCCTCTCTGTTGGTTTCAGGGTTGGGGGGGAAGCCTGATGGGAGTAATCTTCCAAATTGGCTTTAAAAAATAATCAAGCAGAGCTCTAGGAAAAGAAAATCTAAAATTCTTGAGCCACTCGCCACGTTAAAAAGATCTGCTGTTAAAAGAGTTTTTGGCTGATAGTCAAATGGAATAAAAAGAATCCCAGAACCCCAGACTAGTTGGGGTTGGAAGGGACTTTAAAGCTCGTCCAGTTCCATCAGGGACACCTCCCACTGCCCCAGGCTGCTCCAAGCCCTGTCCAGCCTGGCCTTGAGCACTGCCAGGGATCCAGGGGCTTCTCTGGGAATTCCAGCCCAGCTCCTCCCCACCCTCCCAGCCAGGAATTCCTTCCCAATATCCCAACTAAACATTTTGGTAATGACTGATGGATAATTTGACAACTGTGACAATTTAGAGAGTGGGAATAAGAACGTGTCTTTCCTCTATTTTAATTTTTGGCTGCTGGTTATGAGGTCTCCAGATAAAATGGGATTGGGAACAGCAAGGCCTTGCCTGCCTTCCCCTTTCCCGCTAATAAAAAAAGGGAAACTTTCCTTAAGCACAGGTTGGAGATCCCTCCTGGCCGCATTCTCTGCCCTGGTGCAAACCCCGTGGGTTTTGGGGACCTTTCACACCCCATTCCTTCTGTGGGAGGTGCTGCTCCCTCGGGGCTGTTGGGGGTTTTGGTGCCAGCATTCCCGTGGGCCCTGAGTGTCCCTGTGGGTTGTTCGGTGAGATCTGTGTTACGCACTGAAAGCTTCTGGGGAAAACTCACCCTGGTACTCACACCCTTCACATTCCCATGAGTAATAAACCCTCGGCATTCCCTTTCCGTGACACTTCCACCATGAGCATCACGCCTCAGGGAAAACCTTTTCTTGCCCCAAAGAAGAGATTTGACATCCTTAGGTGAAAGTCTCTGGAATCTGGAGAGTTTGCAGTGCTCAGGTCTGGGCCGTGACGCCTTTCCCTGCCAGGAAAAAGCTGTACCCTCCGCTTGGTTTTCCTTGGATCCCGTTTCTCCTGTGGTTTGTGCTTGCTGGTGGTCATTCCCCGTGCTGGTGGGCTCAGTGCTTACCCAGGCACTCCTTTCCCAGCTTACATAATCCATCATTTTCCCATTTATCCGTGCAGACAGCGGGAGCGGCCCCCATGTCTCCACATCTCTGCAGGTTCCTGCACTTAATGCAGTTTGATATCCCTGGAAAAAATCGGAGATCCCGAGCCAGGCAAGGCAGTAAAATAATTCCAAGCTGAAAACGCTCTGTTGGAAATCAAGACAATCCTTTTTTTGGGATAATTGTTGGGATTTGCTGGGTGACCTGAAGCAGCATCCAGACACCTGGATTAAAGCAGGAAAATCCCAACCATGTCCTGGAGGAAAACCCCAGTTGTGCTCCTCACTTGTGACTCCAGTAAACCTTGACAACAACAGAGTTAGGTGTCTGTTTCCTAAGAGAAAGGTGGATTACGGGAGGATTTCCTAACCCAGTTCCATGGTTGGTTTGGATTTGCATTCTGCTTGCCCAGGTTCTTGTGCTCAGTTCTGCCTCAAGGGGACTTTCTCCTGGATCAGACCTTCTTGGGGACAGCACCTGACATGTAAATGCCCACTCCCATTTTTGTGAAGTGTTTTTGGAGCCTTTTGTGCCAAATTCCCTCCGTACTGCAAAGTGCACGAGTGGAATTTTTGTACCAGGAATTGGCTGAGGTTTTCATCCCTCAGTTGATCTCTTCTGAGCAATGGGAACTGCTTTTCCCATTAGGAGACACTTCATAACCTGGTGGGGTTATTTTGTTCCCTCCTCTCTTTTCTTCATCAGAGAGTGATAAGAATGCCCTCAGCACTTGGCATTTCTTAGGCCTTAATGACCAGTCGAGGTTAATGGCCCGAGATGATGAAACCTCCAGCCAGGCATTCATCTTCCTGGAGCCCGCTGGCAATTAGGGCTGAAATATTCTCCTGCTGCTTTGCCTCTGAGCATCTTGGGCCAGCAGCAGCAGCTTCTCCTCCCTCTCCCTGCTCCCCACACATCAGGATCGGGGGAGAAAAGCTCCATCCCGTGGGGCAATAACCCTGCTCTGCTGTGGGTAAAGATGTGTGACCTGGGGGTGGCTGAGGGGAGAGCTGCTGCTGCTGGCCTGGGTGGGACATTTTCTCCACATTTCGGGGGGCTGTGATGGGAGGAGAGGGAATGCAGGAATTCCAAACGGAACCCACTTCCTTGGAGGAGAAGGTCGTGTGGGAGACGTGCAGAAATGAGGAACGAGCCGGGGTTAAAACACACCAGGAGGGTGGGGAAGAGGAGATGGGAGAGCCAGAGCCGTGGGTGGGAAGGATCCTTGTGGAATGAGTCATGGAATCCTTAAGGTTGGAAAAGACCTTGAAGATCATCAAGTCCAACATCAAGCAGCAGCACCCACTGTGTCAGCCCTGGCCCGTGTCCCCCAGTGCCGCCTCCACACGTTTTCTGAGCTCCTCCCGGATGGGGCCCCCCCACTGCCCTGGGCAGCCCATTCCAGTGCTTTCCAACCCTTGCCATGGAAGAACTGATCCTAATACTGAACCCAAACCTCCCCCAGGGCAACTTGGGGCTGTTTCCTCTCCTGCAGCTCATGGCCCTGCTCCTCTTCCCTTTCCTCTTCCATCCCCACTTCCTTCTCCAAAAGCTCCCTCTGGCCTTGCCTTGGCTGTCTCCTTTTCCCCAGTGCCTCTCATTCCTCTGCACTAAATTTCAGCAGCTGCCTCATTACCCACTTTTGTACTAGACAAAAAGAGTGGGAAGAGGGGAAATCCCAAATTTTTACTATAGTAACTAGTTAAATTCGGGTAAGGACGGCATGTGGGATTTTTTGGTTGTTTCTGTTTTTCCTGGGAATGTTGTTACTCTCTTTTATTGCCCATTCTGTGTGTCCCAGCTTGTGCTTGTCCCTGAGAAGTGACAGTGTTGGGACATTCCCTCCCCAGCTAATGGGAGCTGCCGAGTGGACAGGCTGTCACATCAGCCAAGTGATGGGAACAGACTGAGGGATAAAGAACAAGAGCTCCCCCAAACCTGACAAAAACCAGGGGCAGGGAAAAAAGGGAGAGGAAGGAGAAAAGGAGGGGGAGAAAAAAGACAAAGAGAGGTGGAATCTGTCTCTGGTTTGTGTGCAAAGAGTCTGTGAGCACAAAATGTGGGCAGTGGCCCTAAGGAGTGGGTGACTCTTTCATAACTCATCTGTCACTTCATTCCCCCATTCTTAGGTGTTCTGGAAGGAAAATTTTCCCTTTTCCTTTAGGGAGCAGTTGGATGTGTCCTAACCACACTCACTGGTCCTGGAGCAGCTTCCTCTGTTTTCATCCCTTTTTTTTCCCCTTTCTCTTTTCTTTCTGGTTTGGTCCTTTCCCTTTCCCTTTCCCTTTCCCTTTCCCTTTCCCTTTCCCTTTCCCTTTCCCTTTCTCTTTCCCTTTCCCCCTGCAGAGTTTGGGTGAGGATTGGTACAAAAAGCAGCAGCAAGGGGACAGCAGAAAGGCCAGCAGGAGTCACCTACAAGATGCCCTCTCCATGGGCACTCAGCGTGTCTCCTCTGCCCCTCTCCTTTTCCCAAGGGATTTTTCCAGGGATGTAGTTTGCAGGGTTTCTGCAAGGCAATGAGATTGTCTTGGCTTCAGCCCCGTTCTCTCAGGGGCCAAACCTTCAGAACGGAAATTTCCTTGGCCCCAAAGCCTCACTAAAGCCCATCCAGCCTGGCCTTGGACTCTCCCAGGGCTGGGAAATGTTCTATGGATTTATTTCAGGGATTCTTCTGCTCCAAACCATCCACAGGTGGAGGAGCAGCTGACATCCCTCCGTGACAAATCCCTTGATGTTTTAAACTCCTTCATGGTCGTGTGCTCTGGGTCCTCTCTGTGCTCAGTGCTGGTGATGGAGGAGGCTTTAGTGGGTCTCTGTGACCTGTGCTGATAAATAACTGAGAATCCCCAGGACCTCTCCCCTTTCCCAGCTCCTGGCACCCCAGGTTGAACTCGCAGTTCTTCCACCTGCAAACCCTTCCCCTTCCTTTTTTTTTTTTTCACTGATGCCTCTGTGATTTCTATGAGGGGTAAATGAGAGGTTACCCCTTCCAGGCAGCAAAACCAGGAGCTGGGGAATCACAAGCCGGTGAAATTTATGCAGGAGCAGTGTGGGGGAAATCGCAGCCCACTCCTGTTCCACATAAATTATGGATGTACCTCCTTGGAAATAGCTGCAGAGGGGGTTCAGAGGTTTTTTTGGCTAATGAATCATGCCTGCATTCCTACAGTACCTACATTGACTCAAATGTCTCCTGTTGGCCCCACCTTTCTTTTTACATCATCTCTAAACTTTGGCTGAACCCACAGCTCCGGATGGTTCTTTCTTGTCGTCACAAGAGACCCATTCCTTGAAGACCCTGCTTGGAAAAGGGGCTCCAAAATTTGCTCCCAGAGCTTTCCCCAGCGGGAGAGTTTCCATCTTATGCTTTGGAGATCTCTGAAGAGATCCCTCAGCTGCTTTTGAAGGCTTTGTGGGAATAAATGAGTGTTTAGGAAAGTGCAGTCTGCTGTTGTATGCACATATCCATGGCATCAGAACCTTTGGAGCTGTGGCCTTCAAGCCAAGGCTCTGGGCAACACGAAACCTTTGGAATTGAGTAGGGAAATAAAGGAATGGGAAGATATTCCTGAAGGAAGTGAGGGATGCTGCTGCCCACCGTGTATTTGGGGGTGTAAAATACAGATACAATATTGATATTTCTGCAGGCTGAGGGGGGATTTAGAGGAATGCCGTGTGCAGCCCTAGGAATTATCCATGAGGAATATCTGGGGAGCAGCTGGGCTGGGATCCGAGCTCCTCCACTGCAGCACAGGGAACATCCACCGGCAAGGAGCTGCTTGGGAAGGGCTTTGGGGAGGACGTGGAATGATGAAAAGTGGTTGTTTGGAACAGGAGAAGATGGAACAGCTTTGGACCTAAAATCAGCCTGCTCCAAGGATACAGAACGTTATGGGAAGAGGGGTGGAAGTGTGATTTTCATGATAATAAAGGAGCGGGCGGAGGGCGTGGGCAGCACGGGAGAGGGGTGGAATGAGGAGATGCAGGGGGGAGAGGAGGCTCGGCGCTGAGGGAGGGGGTGGAATCGTGGAAATCAAAACCCAGTCCTGGAAAACCATTTGGATTTCGCCACGGATGCAGCAGGCAGAATTTCAAGATGCTAAAGAGAGGCACTGGGAATATTTTATTGTCTTGTGTGAAGAGCCTGCCTGGGCTATATTTAACTGATCTCATGTGTGCTTTCATGAGGAATCTGTGCAGTTTCCCCCGTTTGATGTCATTTTTTAAGCACAATTATTTATGTTCTGGGGGAAGGTGACGCTGCCCGTGGCAGGGGGTGGAACAGGATGAGCTTCAAGGTCCTTTCCAATCCCAACCAGTCTGGGATCGTGACTCAGTGCCACATGCAGCTCGGTGTTTGGGAAATAGCAGAGGACTTCAGTTCAGGCCCTGGCCATATGCTAATGTAAAATATGCTAATGAGCAGCTAACGAGCGGGGAGGATGCTCTGCCTGAATTTACAGCATCAGTTCCCTGGGGTTTGGGGAATTTCAGCAAAGTCTGGCTTGGGAGAGGGGCGACTTTGCTCCCCACAGCAGTTCCAAGCCCTGCCTTTCTCCCATTCAGGTCTATTATTAGAACCCTTCCTTGGTACAATGTCTTTTAATAAAATCCCTGGGTTTTTTTTTTTTTTTTCCTATTCAGTTCTATTCTTAGAACACTTTCTTGGTAGAGTGTATTTTAATACAGCCCCAAGTGAAAATGCACTGTGCTGATGGTTTCGAGCTCCCCAGTATCCCCTGTGCCTCTGAACTGGTCCTGCTGTGCCCACCCACGGGTTACTGGTTTGGAGGGGGTTGAATCCTTTGTTCCCAGAAAAACCCTTTTTGGGTTCTACACTATTCCTATGGAAACAAAATACTGTGCGGAGAGAAAACCCCCAAATTTCGGAGCATTATTGGAAATCCGGGACCGTCTGGAGGGAGAAGCCTGCAGGGAGGTGTCCGTGTGCTCGTCACAGATGCCACCACCCTGATCCCAAGGGATCTGCCCCCCTGACTTCCGTGGTGGCCGTGGCAGCTGTGGCTTGGTTTGAGCTTGAGGGGGTTAAGCTGGGCTTAGAGGGTGCCCTGAGCATCTGGCACGTCTCCAGTTTGCCGTGCTCATCCCAGAATACTGGAATGGTTTGGGCTGGAAGGGTTAAAGCTCATCCCAATCCACCCCCCTGCCATGCCCAGGGACACCTCCCACCATCCCAGGCTCCTCCAGCCTGGCCTTGGGCACTGCCAGGGATCCACGGGCAGCCACAGCTGCTCTGGGAATTCCAGCCCAGCCAGGAATTCCCAATTCCCAATCTCCCACCCATCGCTGCCCTCTGGCAGTGGGAGCCGTTCCCTGTGTCCTGTCCCTCCCTGCCTTGTCCCCCTCCCTCTCCAGCAATCCTCCCCACATCCAGGAGAGGAGACACAAAGGTCCCTGGCCTTCCAGCAGGTATCCAGAAGTAACACCAGTCTTTCAAAATGTAAAGTTTGGACCAAAATAAATCCTGTGTCTTCCCTGGAATGGAGGGTGGGACCATTTGGGCTGTGGGAGCATAACCATGGGGGGATGCGTCTGGTTTGGATCCTGCTCCTGGTGCGGATCCTGCCCCTTGTTTGGATCCTGCCCCTGGTTTGGATCCTGCCCCTGGTTTGGATCCTGCCCTTGGTGTAGATCCTGCCCCTGGTGTGGATCCTGCCCCTGTTTTGGATCCTGCCCCTGGTGTAGATCCTGCCCCTGGCTCTTCTGTGGTTGTTTTCCCTCCCTCAGCCCCTCAGATTTAAGGCAGGGTTCAAGTACAAACGCTTGAGCTGTTGTCTAAACCGTCAGGTTCTGGTTTCGGCTCCAGACATGCTGGGTTTGGTGGTTGTTGCTGCTGCTTTTTCTCTCCTGAGGCCCCAGAGATTGGGCTGGGTCCTATCAACAGCAGATTGCTGCAGTTTGTTGGTGTTGGTGCTGTCTTGTTTTTTTTTTTTGTGAGTCCTTCCACCCTCACCCCATCAACTGAGGCATTCTGTAAGAACAGACACTGAATTTAATATGAATGAAACGTCTGATCCTAGAAAAAACAGGAACAGTGTTTATAAGAATTTCAGACCACTGGGACATATATTCACTTACACAGGAAGTCACTAATTACCTTCTAAAAGCCCCTTTTCACAAGATTCTTCCTTATTCCTTGTTTTTCCTTCAGGCAGGATGAACCTGGCAAATCCTGGCTCGTGGTGAGCCCAGTTTTTCGGAGCTATTTCTGGGAGCCTGCTTTTAGGTTCTTGTGCAGTGTTAGGACAAAGATCCTCTTGTTTTACTAAAAGGAGTTTCATGGCTGTCAAATACACAATTCCTATTTCTTAACAAGCTCAGATCCGTAGGAAAATCCTTTTCCCAAGAAAATTACAGGTAGGAAAGTAATTAAAAAGAGAAATTCCATGTCCGGTGTGCATACAGACTTGTGTGGCAGCAGGAGCTGGGATTTCATCTGGGATGAAACTCTGCAGTTCTGCTCCAAGCCACAGGATGGGGATGTTGGATTGAGGCTCGCTGGAACATCCGAATGTTCAGCATCGAGTCCTCTCGACTTTAAGTCCTTTTCATAATTTAAATGTGAAGAGTTTTTAATAAAAAAAAATCTATTTTTTAATATTTATATTTTTATATTTTTCAAAGTCCTGAGCAAAGAGCTTGGCTCAGGCACAAACACCACCAACACAATGTGATTGATTTCCAGGGCTGCCTCTGCTGATTTGGGAGGAATAATTTGCAGTGCTGGATGTCTGTAAGAACCCTGGGTTATCCCAGGAGAGATGAGTTGCAGGTACAAGGAATGCTGCTTCCAGGAGTTCCTGGTTTTTTAGCCCAGGTAAGAAAAATGTGATGCTCTCTCTTGCCTTAAATGTAAATTTGTAGAATCCCAGAATCCCAGGATGGTTTAGGTTGGAAGGGACCTTAAAGCTCATCCCAATCCACCCATTCCATGGCAGAGACACCTCCCACTGTCCCAGGCTGCTCCAGCCCGGCCTTGGGCATTCCAGGGATCCAGGGGCAGCCAGAGCTGCTCTGGGAATTCCAGCCCAGCCAGGAATTCCCAATTCCCAATCTCCCACCCATCGCTGCCCTCTGGCAGTGGGAGCCATTCCCTGTGTCCTGTCCCTCCCTGCCTTGTCCCCATCCCTCTGCAGCTCTCCTGGAGCCCCTCCAGGCCCTGCCAGGGGCTCTGAGCTTTCCCTGGAGCCTTCCCTTCTCCAGGGGAACATTCCCAGCTCTCCCAGCCCGGCTCCAGAGGGGCTCCAGCCCTGCAGCAGCTCCGTGGTCTCCTCTGGGCTCTCCAGCAGCTCCAGGTCCCTGTGATGTTGGAGCCCCTTCCAGTGCAGGTGTTGGGCTCGCAGGCTGCACGAGGCAAAGTGAACACTCCATTCCACAGCATTTATCAGCTTCCCAAATGAAATATTTCCCGTGCCATCAGCCCACAGCGGGGGGATGTCAATCCTCATTTCCGGGCAGGCTTGGCAGCACTTTGTGGCTGTGTGAGCTGAGCTGCAAAAACCGCAAAATAAATAAAATCCCTGTGCCAGCCTCCAGGGCTGCTCCTGCAGAACCACGGGAAACACTTTGTCATTTCCATGTGGGAAACACTTCAGCCTTCGCCAAGCCAGGCTCTGGCTCCACCACCAAACCAGGGGCAGGATCCACACCAGGGGCAGGATCCAAACCAGGAGCAGGATTCAAACCAGGGGCAGGATCCAAACCAGGAGCAAGATCCAGAGCAGGGGCNGGGAAACACTTTGTCATTTCCATGTGGGAAACACTTCAGCCTTCGCCAAGCCAGGCTCTGGCTCCACCACCAAACCAGGGGCAGGATCCACACCAGGGGCAGGATCCAAACCAGGAGCAGGATCCAAATCAAAACCAGGATCAGGATCCAACCCAGGAGCGGATCCAAACCAGGGTCAGGATCCAAACCTGGGGCAGGATCCAAACCAGGAGCTGATCCAAACCAGGGTCAGGATCCAAACCAGGAAAAGTTCTCTCAGAGCTCCCCAGAACTTATCAATAACTTGTAACGTTTCAGTACCAAGCACAGGTTGGATTTTTGTGTTGGGTGTTTTTTGGTGGTTTTTTTNGACCAGGAGCAGGATGCAAACCAGGGGCAGGATCCAAAGCAGGGTCAGGATCCAAACCCAGGGCAGGATCCAAACCAGGAGCTGATCCAAATCAGGAGCAGAATCCAAATCAGAACCAGGATCCAAACCAGGAGCAGGATCCAAACCAGGAGCAGGATCCAAACCAGGAGCAGGATCCAAACCAGGACCAGATCCACACCAGGGTCAGGATCCAAACCCGGGGCAGGATCCAAACCAGGAGCAGGATCCAAACCAGGAAAAGTTCTCTCAGAGCTCCCCAGAACTTATCAATAACTTGTAACTTTTCAGTACCAAGCACAGGTTGGATTTTTGTGTTGGGTGTTTTTTGGTGGTTTTTTTTGGTTGGTTGGGTGGATTTTTTCATTTCTCTCATTGACACTTTCTGTTAGGCAGGGCTGGATGGGAGATTGGGAAGGAATTCCTGGCTGGGCTGGAATTCCCGGGGCTGTGCCTGCCCCTGGATTGCTGGAAATTCCCAAGGCCAGGTTGGACAGGGCTTGGAGCGGCCTGGGACAGTGGAAAGTGTCCTTGCCATGGCAGGGGTGGAATGGGATGGGCTTTAATCTCCCTTCCAACCCAAAATATTCCATGATTTTCTGATTCCGTGATTCTCTTTTTTGTTCTTCTGTTTACTCCACAAACCACCATTGGTTTATTGTGATTGACACAAAATGCTCATTGATTTCTCTCATCTCCTTGCAGAGCTGTTGGTTTATGATAAAGTTTCATAAAAATATTTTGTCCTGAGAGTAGAGGGTGGGAATTCCAGCACTTTTTTATTTTCAAGGAAGAAAATTCCGTGTTGTCAGCCCACAAATAAATATAAATCCCCAGTAGGCATTGTATGGGGTGCATGGTGACACTGCTGAGATTTGGGGTGATGCAAATTGAAAATTGGGGCTTTTTAACTATAAAACCTTGGATTTTCTTCCAGATTAAACTTTTTAAAAAGCACAGGCAAAGGCAGCCAGATTTGCCCATGCAGATGACCCCGTTTGTGCTGCTTTGACACCATAAAACTGAGAAATCTGGTAAAAAGAGCACTCAGGGGGTGCAGAGTTCCCAGCTGACTGGCTGTTCCCTTGGTGTTCCATAGGGAAAGGGCTTTAATAGGGAAAATGGAGTTATTCCCCCATCCTGCCTTTGGGATTTCTCTGGGGAGAGGCCGCTGCCCTCCTCCCCCTGGAAGCTCCAATAAAACTGTCTCAATCACAGCTTTTCCCCTCAAAAATTTTTCCACGGCCAGCTATCTACTCCATAATATTATATTTTATACTTACATTTTTATAGTCTGTTCTATTTTATATTATTTATCTTTCTATATTCCATTTTTTTTTTAATCCAGGTTTGCTTGGAAACCTGCACATGGAAACCAGCAGAGGGAAAGGTCTCCCAAGGTTTTTTCTATGATGACTTTATAGATGAATAATTAAATATAAAAAATCAATTTATGATTTCTAAGCAGCTTAAACCTCCTGGGAATGTGGGTAAGGGCTGTCTGCTCTCCTTATCCTGGACTGGTAGAACTGGGAATGCTGGGGGGAATCTCAGAGCTGGCTCAGCCTTTGGTTTGTCTTCTCAGAGCCCTAAAAACGTTCTGCTGATGTCAAATCTCTGCTCTCTACCCCCACGTCGTGGAGCCCGGGGAAAATCTGGGAAAAGCTCTAAAGATGGAATAATTCTGAGTCATGGAGACACTAATAAACACTCCCACATGCTGGCAGTGCTCAGGTTTGGTTATCCTAAATAATCCTAATTGCTGGAATTCGTCATATTTGGTGATTTTTGGGTTTGTTCACTAAATCAGGAGCTAAATCAGAAAAGCTCCAGCTCCTGGGTCCAGCTGGAAGAAATAGTAAGAGAATATTTATTTATTCCCTTTGCCCAGAATTGTGCAGCAATTACGACAAAACAAATTTATTCCGGGTTCTGCCGATTGCCATGGAAACCCACATGGAAAATAGCAGTCCAAGGCCACTTAGCATGAGAAATCCAGGGGTTCAGCCCTGATTAACTGATTCATGCCATAAGATTTGGGGAAAGAGATCCTTAAAATGGAGACATTTCCCTGGCTAATCGCAGCTCTGGTGGAACAGAGGGAATCCTCCAAGGAAAGGGAGAAGATGCTCTGGCTCCGAGTGTCTCTCCTGGGATACCCAACCTTCTGCTCTGCAGAGCTGTGCTCCAGAATCTGGACTTTTCTAGCAGCAATTAGTGAGGGAGGACAAGTGGCTGTGCCAGGCAGAATTCCCAGGTGGAAAAAGCAGGATATTTTTAGGTGTTTCTTGAAGGCGGAGCCATCAGTGCTGTGTTGGAGCTCCAGTTTGGGGCTCGGGACCCTCGGGCTGTGGGAGCCACTGGGATGAAAGGATCTCCTGCAGGTGTGGTCTGGGAGGGTGTGATGACTCCAGGAGTTTAGGAGTTGAATGTTATCATGGAATCATCGGGGTTGGAAAAGTTCTCGGAGACCGTGGAGTCCAACCCTTCC
>WBMY01015736.1:0-14039 GCA_013397315.1 Donacobius atricapilla
TTATGCTTGTGAATACTCTGCTTTTTAAATAAACAGGGGGGTTTTTCCACTTTTCTCGACAGAAATATTTTCCTTAACCAGTAGGGGGAGGAGCCACTTGAGTCTGCCTCCTAGAGGGGCCCCTTTGGAAGTTTCCTCACAAATTTCCCCTAAATTGGGACAGAGAAAAAAGAAGATAGTTTGCTACTATGGGTGTTGAAGTCAAGTTTTTTTAGGAACAGAATTCAAGAAAGAAAACAGTTCTGAATATTCTTTTCCTTTGAATGAGCACTCAGACTTCTGGAGCCCAAATGTTTCAAAAACATTGTGATGCTTTTATCCACAAAGCATGCTGTTAAATTCTGTGAAACACTTACTAAATTGATAATGTGAGAAATTAGAAGAAAAAGTTTGCCAATTAAGAACAGGTTACTAGTGATACCTCATTGAACAGCTTCTTGCTAATCAAACATAGCAGGATCACTAACTGCAACAATAAGTCTTTTTTTTTTTTAATATCTCCATATTTCAGATAGATTACAGGCTTTAATTCCTATTGGGCATAACAGTCTAAAGTCAATTCCAGATTGAAACTTCATGCAGATCATTTGGAATAAATCTGTCTTCTGTGGGTTTCCATCTTCTTGACTATAAGTTGTAAATTTTGCATTACTGTAGGAAAATTAAAATATATCCCACTGGAACTCATTGGTGATTCTTTTCTTGGATAAATTTACATTTTCTTTTCAATATGATATGGAAAGGTGAAAATAACACTTTGAAAGATACTGTATATGAGCAATGTACTAAAACAATCATTGATTCACTGTGTAATAAGACAAAAATACTGATATTTACTTGACTACCTCAACACCCATCACTATTCTCAAGTCAATTTTCAAGTATTTAATAACACAATAGAAGGCCTCTTGACTGATTAAGTGTACCAGCAGAACTCTTCAAGAGAAAGTGGCTTTAAGTATTTACCTTGATTTAGAATTTACAATTAAGGAATTACACCTCTATATTAAAAAAGCAAGAAAAAGAAAAAAAAAGGCAGCACCAATTTTAAAATAAGTTCTGCAAGTTAAATTTTAATTTAAAAATTAAAATTAATCAAATTAAATTTTAATTTTAAAATAAGTTCTGAAGCCTATTAAGGTATAAAGTTCTTTAATATTTCCCTATAACTGGAAGACAAAGTTTAATTTTCATCCCTCAATATACATGTGTATTTAGATAATGTTTATTTAGATAGTAAGTACCAAATGAGTGCAAATTCAGAATGCACAAGATAGATGTAAAACAAGGCAGTCATAACACACCTTAGAGAAAATGTTTGTGACTAAAGGGGTTAAAATTAATCTGAGGAAAGTCATCTTTATTAGTGCTGTGTCTTTGTATTTTAACATGATTTCATGATAGGTTCCATTACTTGCTTATACTATCACAAAAATATGCTTCATCTCAAAACCAACCTCTCCCCAAAAAACCCAACTGAGACCACTTCATTTCCAGTCCTAATCTAGACTCAGAACAGTATTCCACCAAAATAGGGTAAAAAAAAAAGCTTATGTAAGATTAACTATAATCCACTAGTTGAATTAATTTATCTCATTATTTAGATGAAAACAAATATGAAAGACAATGGTTTCAACAGGAACATTCAAATAAAAAAATCCAAAGCTGGGACAATATTTCGTCATCCCCCCATGTATTAAAAATAAATATAGCAAAACAAGCAAAAAATTCATAAAGAAAGTCAAGTGGGAAAGACAGCCTGGAGAAGGCAATGTTTCTTGAAAATGTACTCAATATTTCATTCATTAATTCTTTCATTTGTACATAGGCAACCTGAGTACTTATGAAATAAGTGAGTATGAAGCTCACAACAAGGTCTGTTAAACTGAATGGGGAGGAAATTTTGTCCAATCACCTCTTTTGTACTCAGTACAGGGCTAATTTGGGGGTTTGTGCATACAGATAATAAATAGGATTCTAGGTCACTTCTTCCATGTGTTTTTTGGATTTTTTTTTTTAAACAGCGCAATAAATACACATCGATTTATGTTAACTTTGTATAAGTAGATTGTAAATCTCAGTGGAAATAAAAGTGTGAGTGCAGTAATATTCATATAATGAAAGTTTCCTAAAGGAATGCTCAAAGCCAAAGAATTAGAAATAAAAGTAAGAAGCCTGGCACTGGATTTTGTAGTCACTGCAGGGTTTGTGCTGAGCCCTATGTCACAGGTCAATGCAGTGCTGAAACATTGCTGTGCTTCTTACACCAGCTTTAAATGTTGACAGGCACTGACCCATTCTGAGCAAAATTGGTTTGTTTTTTTGTTTTGCTCGTTTGGGATTTTTTGGTTTGGTTTGGTTTTTTGGTAGTCTCTCTGTAAAGTCCCCATGTGACTGAAAAAAATTTGTGTTTGGAAGCCACCTCTTCCAAAGAGCTTCTTTAAGAAGGAGACTGATATGAATAAAAGATAAATTTTGAATGACAGTGACTTTCAGTAAGAGATTTTCCACAGTATTTTGCATCTCAACTTCAAGAAAAAAACAAGATAAATTATATTTACCTAGAATGAAAAAGTAAAAAGAAGAATCAGACGAATTGTACTATGGTTCTGGAAAAAATGTCCAGAACACAGCTAGATTAATCCATAGTCTCATGGGTGAACATCATGATGACGCTTTGGGTACCATATAGTTACAGCAAATGGAGTGGCATCATGTTGATGACTGGTCACCAGTGGAGTTTCACAGGGCTCCATCCTCAGCCCTGTGCTTTTCAACATGTGCAAAAACCACTTGGACGCAGGACTCGCTAATGTTAGTTATATAGGAAATTGATAGCAGGTATATAACAACACTAAACTGGGAGGAGCTTTTGACACCACCGCAGGCAAAGGGGCCCTGCAGGGAGATCCCAAAATTTCAGAGGAATGGGCAATTACCAACAGTACAGAGTTTAATGAAGAGGAGCACATGATTCTGTGCCTGGGACAGGGCAGCCCTGAAAGTGTGCATAGAGCGGGAAATGAGAGCCTGGAGAGCAGTGCTGTGGAAAGGGACCTGGCGGTCCTGGTCGATGGCAAGTCGAATCTGAGTCAGTAGGGCCCTGGCAGCCAGGAGGGCCAACCCTGTCCTGGGGGACATCAGGCTTGTCCCACTCTACACTGAGATAGAGTGGCCTCCCCGTGACGCCTGGGGCCAGTTTTGGATGACACAATATAAGAATGTAAAGCTAATAGAGAGCATCCGGAGGAGGGCAATGAAGATTGTGAAAGGTCTGGAGGGGAAGCCATTCAAAAATAGACTGAGGTCACCCATTGCGTCTGCAACCTCTTTGTGAAGGGAAGAGGAGGGGAAGACACTGATCTCTTCTCTTGTGTGACCACTGACAGGACCAGAGGGAATGTCTCGAAGTTGTTTCAGGGGAGGTTTCGGCTGGATATCAGAAACGGTTCTCCACTTAACAGAGTGTTTGGGCAATGAAACAGACTTCCCAGGGCAGTGGTCATGAGACCTGTCAGAGTTCAAGAAGTGTTTGCACGATGCATTCAGGCCCATGGCATGATTCTTAGGATGATCTGTGCAGGACAAGGAGTTGGACTTTGATGATCCTTGTGCGCCCCTTCCAACTCAGGTTAGTCTGTGATTTTGTAATTCTAACAACTCCAAAACAAAGGTGATTTGGTGTAGCTACATTACTATAGTTTATAAATTTCTTGCTTTCATAAAGCCATTAAGTTAGCTTTGGCTCTTTCTCATGACAGTATTTTAAGAAAGTTAATGAAATAGTTAACTGAAAGAAAAGGGAGGATCAGTCTTCGTCACTTAGTGTACAGTATCTTACTATGGGGATAGTCAAGACTGCATGCTGAAACTAATCAAAATTAACTGCCAAGTGTTGCTTTTCTGTCAAAAACTTTGATCATGAGCCTCTGTTAAATAAAAATCTGTCCCATAGAGACTACTTAACTATACTGGTTGAATATGTGTTTTAATTAATTTATATTACTGCTTTTCACTGCAAAACCAGTCTTTTTGATAGCTTTCCCTCACACTCTAACTTAGAAACTTTGTGTTTTAATTATAAATAAAATTGCTTTGGTACAACAAACATTTTATTTTCCATAGTTTTGGTTTAATTGTAGGATTTTAACTTCTAAAAATTGCACTTTAATATCTTTTTTGGTCTTTAGTAGAAATAACAGCAAGGGGAAATATTTAAATAGCACTCTCTATAACAGAATTATTTTCAACCGATTAATTATATGTAAGTTTATTTTTCTAGGCAAAGATTTTTTTTGGACTCTGATCCATGACTCTTTCCAATGACCTTGATATTCCCTTCATGACCACACAGCTGATTATAAAACCATATATAAGACAGCTCTAGTAACCCTTTTCAATATGTTTATCTGTAAGAGAAATAAGAAAAATGTTTTTAAATTTCACTGAAGTCTATGCAGTTGACATCTTTATGTTCTTTAATTGCACAAATATTTGGAAAGCGGAATTAAATCAGTTCTTTCAAAACTTATCTTTCTTACTGTTTTTCATTGAACCCATTCTGTTTGAATACATATATGTTAAAGATATTTGAGTCCTGGTACCCTGATTTAAGAAGTTACTGGTTCACCTGGTCCTTGCAAATGCACCAATTCTAGTATCTGGAGTCTGTGTTTTTTTTTTCCTAAAGGAAGAACAAAGCAGCACAAATGAAAACTCCAGTCCTAGTGATCTTTCACTTGCTCACAATAATTTTTAGTAGCTCAAGGAGGAGCAGTTGAATGATAAATTAGCTGAGATCCAGTACAAGTCACTAGTAAAATTAATAATGAGCCTCTTCCAAGAAAAATAGCTTGAGACATTTTCCACTACTTATCTGTCTTCAGAGTACAGACAAAAATTAACTATGTAATGATATCCTCTGAACTTTTCAGGTCTTTTTTAAATGGAATTGTGATTCAGATCCAACAGTATAACCTCCACTTGTCTATAGCAGATTTTGTTTAGAGCTGGCAATTCTCCCCTAGGATTATTCCCACCTTTAGGTGGGAATACCTAAAACCAGGAGTGTGTGCTTAAAACTTCCCCTGAGATTCCACTAGCCAAAGCAGAGCAAGGCAAGGTGTTACCTACCCACTTCTTAAAGATGAAAAAGTAGCGGGAAAGAAAAGAAAGCTTTCAAAATACATTGGTTCAGCTGCTCCTTGCTCCCTCTTATTTCCAGAGGTGCTAGGGAGATTACATCTGCCACTATATTTTCTTATTCTATAGTGCATCAATAGAAAAATAGCTAGCAATGTTTTGCCTTTGTTAAGGAGCATAATGAGCAGGTCAAGACTGAAACTGCTGTCCTGGGGTGACTTTATGATGATCCTCTATTCCCTGATTATTTGCTCCATGCCCAGAAAGGGTTGTTGCTGGTTTAAGGTGGGGCAGGGGCAGAGGGGAGGCTTGGGGCTCTTATGCAGCTTGTTTTTAAAGCCAAGCCTCTGTGGTGCCAGGGGATTGGGCTCTCTTCATTTGCTTAGATATCTTGTTTTTTGTTAGCTTAGGCAAAAAGTTTTTTCTTCCATTCCCCGCCTGACTGCAGCAGCAATCCTTCAGAGACCCTTTTTTCCCTTTGAACTGATCAGTTTGGTTTGGTCCAAGATCAGAGAGGGCCATCAGCTAGGGAATAATCAGCAGTGGACCAGCAGGGAGCTGAAGGACTGCTTTGTCCCAGCCCCAGACCTTGGAAAAGCTGAACCCACAACAGAAAGGACAGCAAATCTGGCAGCTTAATCTGCTGTGGAGACCAGCATCAGGCATTCACCATGTTCCCATTTGTTTTTGCCAAACCTACTGCATGAACCCTCTAGTTTTTCCTTCTCTGGAGCAAAAGGTGGCACCATTTTTTCTCCTCCACACCACCTTGCAGCCATTGTGGTTTATTCTTCTCTCTTTTTCTGTCATTTTGGGTTTTTTGCCATGATTTAAGGTGGAGGGGTGTCGGGGGGCAAGGTCTGACTGTTCAATATCTAGCATCTATTCACCATTTTTTCCCGTGCAGTTTTGGCATTCTGCTTGTCAATAAATGATTAGATTTTTTTCACTTTCATCCACTAATGTTAACCTCTCATGGGCAGGAAGAGATCGCTGGAACCCTTTTGTAGAGGAAACATTCATTCCAGAATGTTTTCTCCTAAACTTGTCTACAAACCAAGACAACTGCCGATAAAGAAACATCTCAAGGGAGGAAGGACGTTATAATTCAATTCAGAGCTTGCCTCAGGGGCAGGAGAAGATTACAAATTGTGGTTTTCTTTTCACTGAAGATTTGATACTCAATACTTAGCATTATTAACCAGTTTACATGCAGATTATGCTAACTAAATATTCTGCTTCTTTTTTTGCCCCACAGTTTCAGATATACTGATCTCACATAGTTAGCCACTGATTCTATGAAATGAAATCTTGAAATGGAAGTCTGAATAATGCATTACGTGTGCGACATGGGAAACCACATAACTCTGTGGGAAGACTGCATTTTATAAACTGGACATTCTGTTCGCATAAGTGCCTCAGCTAGTCATTGAATAATTCTATTAATTTAGAATCTTATATTACACTATGTTCAGTATAACCAATTTTTCTAACTCCAAAATTACAGCATTCATACTCTCAGAACACGATAATTCTGTATTAAATTCATGAAATAGTAAAAAAACCCCAAAATATTCCTAGATCAGAAAGATAAATCCACTATTTTTGTCAGCTTTCATTTGTGTCTACATTTGAGTCTTAATATTTTCTATCCAGAAGCATTATTATTTAACCTCTATCCTCTTCAGTTATTTCTGTATCATTTTTTTTTTCACTCGTCTTTACAGGGCCTGGATGAGACATTTAGTCTTTAGTACTTATTTAGTACTTTCAAGGAGAGAACTCATTTTAGGGACAGATGTTGATATTTAGAACCCCCCCAACCACATCATTTTTCACTGTGAAGTGCAGGACATAAGGGTCCTGGCTCCCTGAGGTAGGCATGTTAGGGGAAATCCTCTTGAGAATATGACCATCTGGCATACATTTTGATGACATTTCAGCAGCCTGGCAGGGCTTCTGAAAATGATTTCAGATGTTTCTGTAGGAAGAGACAAAATAAATATCTGTGTTACTAGGATACTGAATTTTCCCTGATTCCATAAACAAGAAATAGGTCCAGTTCTTGTTCTTTTTGGAGTCATATTAGAGGTGACATCAGTCCTACAACAGGACGGGAATTTGCTATAGCCACCAAAATGTGACAAGTATATAAAGAGCAAGTATCCTGAAGTGATAAGGTATCTTTAGAAGGAAATGCTAAGAGAAAACAATTCCCTGAATAGTAGGAGTTAGATTCAAAAACCAGTTTAGGAGAGAAATAGAGATAGGATCTAAATATTTCATACTTTGCCTGAATTGATTGTACTGGTGATGAGGGACAGGAATTTGTGCCTTCTATAATATTTATTGATGGAACACCACTAATGTGATTCAGTGGAGCTCATGCAGGTTGATGTATATAAGTTTATAGCCCTATGGTTTTCCAGTTTCTTCTTCCCCTAAGTATCTGGCTATATTCAGGCAATTTAGACCACTTGCTTCTATTTCAGCAGGAGGGAAAAGCAGCATCTCCATACTGCCATTAGACCTGAAAAAAAGTAGAGTATTATTCCAATATCTTTTGTTGCACTATAAAAGTCTCTTAAGTGCTTTGTCCTAATTCCCTAAGTAGCTTTCAAATCTGTACCATACCCTCTTTTAAGTACTCAGCACTAGTTTACTCATTCCAATTCAAACTTGTCCTTTTATTTAAGAGATTAAGGTTCTGAACTCTCTCACATTTCATTTTAAGAATAATTTTTTCTACTCTTAGAATCATGTGGAGAAAGCAAACTAAAATTTTCTGCTAGGACAAAAATCATTGTGTCAATTACTGACAGAGGCTTTGTTCTTGAAATTAATCATTAATCCTAAGACATTTCCCTTTCCTTCCTCCAATAGCCACTTCTGATTCTAGGCCCAGATGTAATTTAAAGGTTCTCCTTGTCACCCCTCAAGAACTACATATACATAGCACCTGTCTCAAATTCCTGCTGGATGATTACTCTCAGAAACACTTGTATGTTTCAGTGGCTGTTCCTTGGAACAGGCTGCTGCAAACTCTTGTGGCTCTTTGGAATAGAGCACCTTGCTAAAAAAGGTTAACAATTTATCTTGATCACAGGCACCCAACCCAGTACATACATTCCAGAATCAATACTTCTTTTGACCGGCTTGCAATTCACTGATACGTGTGCTAAACTCAGACTAAGGAGTGAGGAGGAGATAAAAAGGAGCAAGGCAGAAGACAGACCTCTGCCTTTTCAAAGCTCTGGCTGTGCGTTAGGCTTCCTGTAAAGATAAAACGGTTGGAGGGTATAAAGGCTTGTGGCACTAGGCAGGTGCTGAGGGGTATGTATTAGAAGTCTGTCTCTTGTTTTTGAAACTATTATATGTCCTGGTTGTTTTACCACAGCACTGTAAACGCAGACTATAGTGAGTCACAACACACGGAGTTATGGAAAAGGGAGTTAGGGAGGAAGTCTTAAAATCTCTTGTAGGAGAGACTGAAGAGGTTTGACATCTCACAGGGTGACACAAAGGTCAGCACATTGACTTTTTTTGGTTTTTAATATCTACCCAAAAAACAGCTCTACTATTGATCTCTGTGTTTCAGGGAATACTCTATACCAATAGCCTGGAAAGAAAGGAGTGAGAGAATACAACTGTTTTCAGCAGTAATCACTGTTCCACAGGAATAGCACTCTTATTTCACTCTTTGGTCAAGAAAACGCATTACATAAATTGAAGAAATATAAAATGCCAGTGTACTTCAGGTCATTATACAGTTATTCAAAATGTTTTACTTTTTACCAGTAGTATAGCCCAGTATTTATTCTAAAAGGGCGGTGAGCTTCGCCTGCATTGCTATGCACCAAAAGGATGGACACATTCCAAGTACTCTATCAAAACAGGCAACACCTGTCAAAGGATGAGTAATTTGGGGCAGCCCAGAAACAGTCCTTTACATAATGAGGAATTTTATCAGCAAAAATATGACCTCCTGTGATACTTTTTCAGCGCTACCTAAAAATAGAGGCCAGACACAATTAAGGTAATAAAAAGCGGTTATATTTATTGAACGGCCTTCAGGTACTATTTGGGCAGATGAAGCCCCCCAGGGGCTACACCCAAAAATGGACAAAGCATCACAGGTTTTTTTACCCTTTTATAAATTTAGTTCATTTGCATATTGGAGGTTAAACATCCAATTACAGCTTCTGGTAATGAAGTAATTTACCCCAAGTTTGCTCTCCCCCAACTCACTTTTGTTTACTTTTCTCAGGGCCTGAGACAGTTAGGTGTCCTTGATTCCCAGCCTAGAGAGGATTTGATTTCCCTGACCAAAATGGGAAAGCGGTAGCTAACACTCTATATGGAGTTTCAAGTCATGCACTAGAAAATTTCAGGATTACAAATTTATGAAAAAAAAATAAAATTATATGAAAAATATAAAATATAAAATCCTAAGGCATCACCTGCCTAGTTTGGATCTAAATTTTAGTTCTTGATACCTATGTACCTAACCAATTTGGATGAAGAACAGTTACCTGTTTCCAAATAAATCTTCTCCTATAAATCTTAATTTCTTCTTGCACTGAGAGACTCACTACTGAGGTTATATTTATGACATATTAAGGCATTTTAGGATGCAAATGGATACTTATGGAAACCTGTCTGGTTCAAAACTCCTAGTTACCAAACTTCCAATGTAATTACATTTCTCAAGCTTGCTTCTTTTCTTTAACTGAACTTTTGTTGAGCTTCATTTAAAATATATCCCTTTTTTTTTTGCTGTGTTTGCAGTAAAAATCACTATACTGCAAAAAATACTTTTCCGATAACCATTCCAGAAGATGAAAATAATATATGCAATGTTGCCTACCCAGCTGAGCTTGTAAAATTCTCACTTTAGAAAGAGAAAAACAGCATTATTTTCTTCAAAAATGGGCTCTTATCATTTTTGCACTCTTAAAGAAAATGGCTTTACCAGTTTATGACTCCTCCTGCCTGAAAGTGAAGTAGGAAGAAGCATAATATTATATTTATGGATACTCTGGAAATTATATCACTAGAACACCCACAGAATTTGACACTATAATTTAAGGTTTTCCCACCACAGTTTTACTTCTTCAGTGGTTATTTGTGTCAGTAACTTCCATAGTATATAAAAATATATAACATATTATAATTCTGAGCTGTTTGGGAGTTAACGAACTAAAACATGACAGCTGAAAAAACTAGCAGATAATATTAGGATGTTTATTAAAGATTAGGTCAATTTGCAAATATAGTTTCCTTTCAAGAAATGATGATTTGTTTCTTTTTTGTGTTTTATGTAAATCTGAAATAATCAGTCACCTTTAAGCAGTATGTATTTAGGGACACTTGTTTTCAAGTTGCTTTCACATTAAACTTTGATATATTGTTTTACAAATCTGACTTTCAACATATAAGATTCAGTGTAATGAACTGGTTTTCAGTGGTACTTTGGAGTCTAGTACAAATGTAGAACAGACCAGCACAGACTAGTAATCTACCAGAATTTGGTAAGCATTCTTCATTGTATAAACTGAAAAAAAAAAAAAATTCCTAATGAATTTACTTTTCAGTCTTGCTAAGTATCTCGTTGCATGTTTCACCACCAAAACTGAAAAGAATTCTGCAAATAATCTCTTCTTGATATTACTTTTAATTGATGCATTAACTCTGCAATAGAAACAGAGACATCATGAGAGAGGAGATACTCTCCAAGCATATTTACATCATGTTGCAGCTGGCAGTGTGGAAAGAAGACAACCTTATTCTTATCCTGACATACTACAGTCACTGTTCAAGAAAGTAAATTTTTTTTCCCTTCAGTTACTGTTGTTTTGGTTTGTTTNAATCTTCAAAGTCAATGTGATAGTTCTGGTGGACTGATGGTCCACTCCTATTGTCTGAAATCGGACAAGATATTTTTAAAATTCTGAAGTCCCAGGTGCTTTACTCAAGAGGTGAGTAAAAAAGCATGAAAATGTAAAAACACTGCTAAGGAAACCATATTTAAGAGCTGAATACTTCTTTCAGCATCTCTGTACAGACATAAGTTCTTTTTTATAGCTATTCTATCTAATTAGGCAAGCATTCCTGACAAAGCTTATTACAAATCTACCTCCTAATTTACCTGATCAAAATGTTCTTAATGCCTTTATTTAATTTCATTGCATAGAAAGCTTGGCTCTAAGCCAAAAACCTAATATGTTTGTATTATGAGCTATGTTTTTGAATCTTTTCCAAAAAGAATTCAAAATGAGTCTAAGCATGTCTCGCTTCTACCCAGAAACTGAAGAACTGTACAGAACTATACCATATATAGAAAGATTCATTATTTTTCAAAGCCTGCTCTTTTCTAATTACAAATAGATGCCAGTTTTCACAAATTTTGTCATTACTCAGAATTTAAGGTTTGGGGTTTTGATCGCTCTAGTCCTCCACCATTTGTTGCAACAGTAAAACTTACTTTGGCTGCAATGGAACCAGGCCAGGTCTAAAGTACATGTGATGTGTATGAAAGGTGGCTCACTCGTTGAAGTGCTGGGAGTTGGTTTTCCTCCAACACCCTCCTTCAGTCAGGTGATTATTTCTGTAGATTGATGGAAAGGGAATAATTACATAGGAAAGGTATACGGGATGGTGCAAAAGAGCTTTTTGTTTGTTTGTTTGTTTGTTTTTAAATGTCTTTCTTTCCCATCCAGGGTATGAGGCTTTCATTTGAGGACCAGTTATGTTACTCTTGAGGGAGGGTAACAGAGGTTTCATTTAATAAAACCCTTAGGGTGAACTAGAGAGATACAACACTGAATGAGTGGTATATTGGAGGTCTCCAGATCTTCTGTACTCTCCTAACATCAGCATAATGTTTGGCAGTTGGGTTGGTGTTATTGGAAACTCCCAGTTGTCTCCCAGATGTACGTAGGGCCTGGGCTACTTCTAGATCAGTCAGGACATGTGTATTCTGGTTTTGGGGTCTGGGAGCTGGCTTTATTCATTCAGGGAGGTGTTTGGTGTGAATTTTCAGTGTGTTAGGCAAATCCTGAATTAAAAACAGAAATTGAAGATGATCAGCTTCCATTTCCATAGGAGAGTTACCTTGAGCGTCCCATAACTGTGTCTGCATTAACTGGAAACACACCACCTTTTGCACACTTTTCAGTATACAACCAATTGTGGGGCTTTTATGTATATGGCATTCTCTCCTCCCCAAAGGAACCAATCCTCCTGACCAGTATGCTGCCTTCTGGGTTAGGATCATGGCTCTTGGTTATCATCTGCAGTCAGGAAGGCTCCTGGTCACCAACATCTCCTTGCTTCTGCTTTACTTAACAAGATCTAATCTCCCTAGTAAGAGATACCTTCTAACTCTATTCATTTCTGTCTCATTTCTACTGTACTTCTCTATTTGAGCTAGAGCTTCACCTGTGTAAGGGGTTGTGTGCATTGTAGTTTGCTGAGCTCCACCCTGAACAGATCTAAAGTTTCTGTTTTAATGATGAGGCACAGTTTTACTTCATTGTTATTCCCCAAATAATATATTTGGTTTCTCCAATTTCTCAGGAGGGTATGGGGACTTGATATTTGAAATCTTCCAAGTGCTCCCTGTATCCTTAGTACATGATTCCCATTCTCCAGTTTCTTGTTCACTCCTGAGGGTTTTCTGTCTTTCTGAAGACTCTTGTAGGGTCAATTAGAGTAGCTTACTCATTTCCATTTCTCTTCTGGTTGCCTCATGTTCTGCAGCAACCTGCAGGGAGAGCTCTTTCTCCAGTGGCTCTTGCAAAGATTTTACCAAATCTTGCGAAGATTACATGTCGTTGTTGGACACACAATAACACATACACAGACACTGTTTGATGAAAAGGCATAAAACCAATTATTAAAATATCTGACTCCATTTTTATGGTATTTCTACACAGACCAGGAATTGGAGGAGAAGGTTGACACCTCTCCCATCCCATTGGTCAAGACACTGCCCATTAGTTTTCCCTTACTCCAAGAGAAGGAATGTAAACAACCTCATCTAATATAAACATTGCTTCTATTGATAACACCCGTGTGTGAGAAAGAAACTGAGAAATATGAAAACATTAGAACTGCGAAACACATCAGAAGGTAGAAGAAATCAGGGTGACAATTACCTATTTTTATTCTCCTTTTTCCAAGAAGCTAGTCATTCTTCCTGCACAGCTACTAGAGATGAACCCAGAATGGCACAGACAACTGCCTTTTCTATGTTTTATCTTTTCCTTGTCTCTTAGAATGGCATTTCAATTTGTCATAACTTTTAAGTCATTACAGTTATGTGCCCAAATCAAACCCAGGAGGATAGGCTTTATAGTTTTTCAATCTTATCAATGAGGGAGTGTCCCCATTGGGTTGCCCTGGATGGTCATATTTTTAAATTCAGTAATTTTAGCTCTCTGAGACCACTTTATCTCTTCTTCCCCCTTAGCTTCCTTTTTAGCTCTTCTCCCCCTTTTCCTCTGAGAACAGGCAAACTTTCCTTCAGGAGGAAGATCTTGTACAAGTCTAGGCACTATTGATTAGTCCACAACACAAATGGATCCATGATGTCAGTAAAACGTTGTGATCTGCCTCTGAGGCAAAGACAAAGTTTAACTCCAGGGCCTCAGTAGTTTAGCACAAGGTGCAAGATGCATAAGTAGCATCATAGATTTAAAAAAAACTATATGACTTTGTTTTGAACCAAAAGAAATCATCAAAATGCCATCTGAGGGAAAATATTGTAACACAGAAGTATAGGTGGATTGGAAGAAGATTTAATGAAGATTTACTTCTGTTAAAATATATTATAATGTAATTCTATTGTAATATAACAGTAAAAATATTAAAGTGATATGATATGATATGATATG
>WBMY01015744.1:4101-39091 GCA_013397315.1 Donacobius atricapilla
TGGAGGTGGGTGTCAGGACAGAGGTGGGTGGGAAGGCAGAGACAGATGTGAAGGTGGAGGTGGGTGCCTGGGTGGAGGTCAGTGCAAGGCTGGGGGTCACACAGAGAGGAAGATGTGGCCGTGGCCGCCTGGGCAGGTGTGTGCGGGGCTGCCTCCTGCGATGCTTAAACTTCCCTACAAAGTTTGTCAGGGGGATGCGCGCAGCGAGTGGGAGCTGCTGTGTGAGCCGTGCCAGCTCGGGGGGATGCTCGGCAGACCGATGGGATCGTTCCTCACCGCCGCCGCACGTGCCGTTGCCCCGGGCTCTGAGCTGAGCGCGGCCTCCCGCTCCGGGCCAGCCTGAGCGCTGGCATCGTGTCCTGCCAAAGCTGGTGACAGCAAGGGCTGCGGAGAGGCAGAGGAATTGGTATTCAGGACTGGTCCCAGGCTCAAACCTCTCTCCTTCCTGAGCAGGGGGGAGAAAGGAGCTGGAGCTGAGTCACCCTGTGGCTTTGGGCATGGATTTAACAACTTTACCACACCAAAAACCCAAAGCCCAGCCCGTCTTGTTGATATAAACCAGTTTAAAAATATGGGTATTTGGGGAGAAATATCAATCTCTATTTAACAGCACTTTGGCTTATTAAAATGGAAATAGCTTTGCAAATGTAAATCTCCTTATGCTCCCTAATGCCTTTGTTCCGGCTCCCTCCCAGCGGGTGGAGAGACTGGGATAACTGGCTGCTTTTGGATTCCTATGGGCTCCTGGCCGGCCCGGATGTGGCCTCGCCTACAAACTCGGAGCCACTGCACCATGGTTACCCCAAAAGCCTCCTCCAATGATGAAGTGCTTTGTGATACTCCATGAAAACATTTTTAGTCAATCATTCCAGGCCAAAATATTCCCCAGCACAACTCGGGCTATGTCTGGTGCCTCCATCAGTCCCTGGTTCTCTCCTGACACTGGCTCACACAGTCCCTGCCACTGGATGAAGTCCTGGGTGACAGGGCAACAGGAAACAGCCTCAAGTGGTGCCAGAGTTGGGTTAGACCGGATACTAGGGAAAAATTTCTTCACTGAATGGGTTGTCAAGCCCTGGCACAGGCTGCCTAGGCAGTGGTGGAGTCACCACCCCTGGGAGGATTTAAAAGACTGTTGGAGGCAAGGCAACCAGTTCTGGCTCATCTCTCATGGCAGCATTCGGAGCTGGATGAATCCTCCTGTGCTGTTGTGTCTCCTTGCCTTGGTGTTGGGACGGGGAGGAAGTTGAGCTCGGCAGGTCTGGGCATGGCTGAGCACCATGGTGGGCACTCAGCTGAGCTCAGCACTGGGGACCAGGTGGCTGCACCAGGGCCCCACTGGAGCAACACGGAATGGGGTTCTGGGCTTTGCCCTTCATCAGGGATTTTCCAGAGTAAGGTCTCCAGTCTATTCTAGGAGCTGAACACAATAAGACAAAGCTTGAGGAGAAAGGTCCAAGGGCAGAAAGCCTGGACGGGAAAGACAGTGGCAGATCAGGGCCCTGAGAAGGGACTGGCTTGCCTCCTCTTCTGCCCAGTTCTGTGGCTTCTCCTGTCAGGTGCAAGGGCAGGAGATTCCTGTGCCAAGACATGGAAAAAAAGACATGAAGAATTAACCAGAGCATGACTGCAAAGTGCTTTAACTAAAGCGCATTAAAACTAATTAAGCTGAATTAACCGTGGCCCCTTTGTCTCTGTATGGGCTCCTGGACCAGGGATTAGCTGCCTGAAACTAATGCTCACCTTGAGCTAATTCCACCAGACTTCCTGGATGCTCTTACGGGAGCAGGACCCAGCTGCTTGGAGGATGCTCCTCTTCCCCACTTGCCAATGAGGTCCTCTTGACAGCTGTGCCAGACTCATCCCCACGCTGCCTGGAGGGCAGCCCGGGCATCACGGGAGCCGTGGGATGGCTTCTCTCCATGTACCAGCCAAGCCACACAGCCGACAGCTCCTGCAGCACTGAGAGAATGAACTAGGAACTGCTGGTGCACAGGTGGCACAGACCCAGTGTCCTCACCCTGCTCTGGGGCAGTGCAGGGGGATGCAACACGGCAGAACGCTTCCCAGAAAATACAGGAATAATTTTGAATTTGGCGAATTCAGCAATGAGTCGGGACCAAAACACCCTATCCGTCTTCAGATGTTTGTCCTTCCTCCCATCTGCTGCATTCCTGCAGCGAGCTGCGGAGCCCGGCACAGCCCCACGATCTGTCTGGTCTGACTCTGCTTAACCCCATGGCCGCTGCGGCTCCTCCGCCTCCACATGGCTGGCGGTCGAGCGAGGCGGCTGCTGCCTCCGGAGCTTATCCCAGGCTCCTTAACCACAGTCCGGCGCTGGGAACCAGACCCGCCGTGCCTCCCGCCCCGCCTGCGCCCTGCTTGCTCTGCTCCACTCCTGGTTCCCCCGGTTTCCAGCCCAGGAGGGTTTGGAGCCCCTGAGCTCAGCAGCATTGCCAGTGTGGGCATCCCAGGACCCCAACAGCGGCACAGTGCAGCGTGGGATGGTGGGCAGAGGCAGCGGGTCAGGGGCAACAGTGTCTCTGCTGCGGGGCTGCTCTCCCACCAGCGACACTTGCCTCCCTCCCGCAGGATGCCGGGTCGCTGGATGCGGCGGTGCAAAGTGCTCTCCAGGCCCTCTACCCACCCTTCGAAGCCACTGCTCCCACCGTCCTGGGCCAGGTGTTTCGGCTGCTGGAGACCAGCTACCAGGGGGATGGGCTCTGCTGCCTGCTCAAGTTCCTCATCCCGGCCAAGCGGCTCTTCGAGCGCCTGCGGCAGGCGGCCTGCGTAAGCCCCCGTGCCCCACAGCAGTGCTCCCATGACCCCAACTCCCAGACACAAGGGGTTTGCCCTAAGGAGTCCTGCCCACATGGGCACGCTGACCTGTGGGCTCCCTCCCTGCATGCCCACTCCTCATCCCAACCTCTCTCTGTGGAGGGGACCATGGCACACCCAGCTCCCTGGGATTTGTCCAGCACATGTAGTCCCTGCAATAAGGGCAGGGGTCATCTTGTCTTCATCCTGGAGAGGCTTAAGCAGGGGTTTTCCCTCTATAAGCACGTGGGTAGACTCTGTACCCTGGGAATAGCCGTGGCTCAGGGTGGGTTTGCAGGGCTGTGCTGCAGGGGCTTGGCTCAAGGACGTGCATTGTGTCACCAGGCTCTTTCATCCTCATCATGAGAAGCACAGGGCCGGGCAGCAAGAATGTATGGGGATGGCTGGGAGGCACAGAGCTGGCAGGACTCTCATGTGCTGTGTTCTTCCTCCCTCTCAGGCTCCCTACTTTAACCGCATCTTTCTCCATGAAGGCTGGCCCTTGTGTCTGCATGAGAAGGTGGTTGTGCACCTCGCGCCGCTCAACCCCCTCTTGCTGCGCCCTGGGGACTTCTACCTGCAGGCAGAGCCCTGTGAGGAGCACACAGCACGTGTCACCATCAAGCACCTCTCCCTGGACCTGCGCTCTGTGGAGGAGACACCTGTCCCCGAGGCCACCCACGCACTGCTCTTCACCAACGCATGGCTGGAGGAGGTGAACAGCAGCTGGGCTGGAGCTCCCCTGCACACCTGCCTGGTGGCCACTGAGAACGGCGTCACCCCACTGCCGTGGAGCCGGATTGCCACCCCTGAGTTCACCGACAAGCCCAGGGCTGGAGCTGACAGTGTGCCCGCTGGTGCCCAACATGAACCTGCTCCTGAGACTGCACCTGAGCCAGCAGCACCTGGCACAACTGTGCCCCATGGCACAGCACATGTCCCCACACCCTATAGCAACATTGTGGGCACCATCCCAGGCTGCAAGGCCACCTCTCGGAAGTCAGGCCAGGGACGATACCCAGGACTGATCAAGGTGGAGCAGGCAGGTCTGCGAAAGAAGCCAGCCATGCTGGCTGTGCCCACCCTCAGTGAAATCATCAGCCAGGACCTGGAGGGGGAGTATGTGGACCTGCTGGAACAGTCCCAGGAGGACATGGACGTCCTAACCAAATCCCTGTTGCCCACCTGCCCTCCAGGGAGAAGAAGGGCTGGGGCCGAGGAGATGCTCCCCTGGGTGAATGGGGGACCGGGAGCAGACACCTGGCCCTGTGGAGGGGCACTGAACTCAGAGGAGAGTCCCTGCAGCCCGTGCATGGGCAGAAAGCTGAGCCAGGAGCCAGGGCCACATGGCCCAAAGTGCCGCCAACGGGACTCCTACATGGCCGCGCTGCAGAACCCGGTGACCTTCGGCTCTGGGCTGATGGCAGCCATCCTGGAGGAGCCAGACAGCCCTGGCTCCGAGCTGGCCCCTGCCACCCCCTGTGAGATCCCCGAACAGCACAGGAAGGGGGCTGGCAGCCCCACGTTCCTCACCCACCAGTCCCACCGAGCGACTCCTGCAGTGCCGGGGCAAGGGGGGTTGGTGCAGCGGGGCAGGCCCCGGCTCCCCCCAGGTTCCAGCCACAAGTTCTCCTTCCTGAAGGGCACGCGGCTCGGGGCAGCCCCCGAGGATGAAAGAGTCACCAGCCAGCACGAGGGGGCCTGGAAGAAGATGTCAGCCATATACTCACCCAGATTGGGCAGAGCCAGGGCACCAGGGAAAGGTACCATCCTGTGGGGCTGTGGCACCTGACCAGGCACTGCTGGGGCTTTGCTATTCCTCTGCTTTGTTGAGTGTCTTCAGCTTCTCTCTCCTCTATCCCTGTGCACAGGTACAAATGCAGCCACTGCTGCTTCCATGGAGGAACGGTCCCTGGAAAGTGCCAGTCGCAAGAATGGTCCCTCTGTGCCCAGCACTGTCACTGGTGGTCGGGAGCCTCCAGCCTGGCAGGACCTGCATGCTGGGCTACTGCGCTCAGGCATCATCTGCCTGCCAGGTACTGCTGGCACCGCGAGCCCGGGAAATGAGCAAGAGAGGCCTCTGGATGGAAACACAGGCTGCTAGAGAGGGTGTTTTGGAGGAAGGTTTTAAGGCTTTACTGGAGGCCAGAAATACTCCAAGCGGAAAATTTCCTTTCAGTTGGGCAAAAACATTAAAAACATAAATGCAGGCAGCCTGTGCAGAGCAGCTGCCCCGGTCCCAGCTGCCCCAAGCCCTCCCACACCATTCCTCTCCAGTGAAGCTGTTCAGCTTTAGCTGCCAAACACTAAACATTTGGCTCCTTCTTTTTCCCAAGAACCAAAAAGCAGTAACAAACCCCATCTTTTTCTCAGGAAAAACATCCCCAGCAGTTCTGGAATTCCAGACGTTCAAGCCAAGAGCCCCCCTGGGCTGGCTCTCCCCCTCCAAAAGGGCCAGAGGGGCTGCACTATGATGGGCCCTGAGCTGAGGCAGCACTGATGGTTACCCCAGCCCATTGTGGGGTGCTGAGGACTGGCAGGTGGCTGCCAGAGGGGTCACTCACCCTTTCCCCACAGGGACCTCGGACAGGCTGGGCAGGGCCCTCCTCCTGGTGACCACCAGTGGCAGCGCCTGGCGAGCTGCGTGGTGCTCAGCTGCCGAGCTGGCGAGGCTCATCCTCTACCTCTGCTCCCTCCCCAGGTAAGGGCCAGCAGGACCTGCCAGTGCCCCCAGCTGCTGCCTGGCTCAGGGCTTCCAGGCAGCTCCCAGACCAAGCTGGGATGGATGCCCAGCATCCCTCACACTCTGATTTGGGCACATCCCTGAGGACCCTGGACCATGCCCCTGCCAGAGGCAGACACTCTGAGCCCTTGGCAGGGGCATTCCCACAGGGACGAGGGCATTGCCTGTGGCTGTGGGTTCCTGCCTGCCTGGGAGGTGCAGCATGTGGGAGGGTCCTGCCTCAGGAAAGGCCCCCTGCTCCTGCTGTGTTTCCCCTCGCTAGGCAAGAAGTGAAGAATGGTGAGAGGCGAGAAGCGAAGGATGTTGGGCTGACGGTTGTGGTGGATGCCAGGAAGCAGCCGCCCTCTCCCGTCCTGTTCTCAGCCTTCCGCTCTGTCCAGGTACACCGGGCTCCATGTGCCTGTGCCATGGACATGCCAGGGGTGTCCCTGTCTGGGAGGGAGTGCTGCCGCCCTTTGGGGGCCCCTCAGAGGACCTGTGCCCACTCTCCGTGTGATCCCCAAAGGTCCCTTCTGAGCCCTGCCATCACCCAGAAGGCATCACCAAGAGCCCTCCAGCAGCCTGTTACTTGAATTCACCAGGAAATGGGCTCTGCAGTGACAATTCACTTTGTGGCAGAGTCTTTGTGCCAGTGCCCAGGTAGTGCCACAGGAGTGCCCTGTGCTGTCCAGGGGCCCTGGGCACCCCTCTGCCACAGCATCCTTTGCCTTTGCATGCCCAAATAAAACCCACATTGGTCCTGATGCTCCTCACATGGAGAAGTGTCACTGGTGTGAGAGAAAGGGTTCAGTCATGAGGCTCTTGCCACAGCTCTTTGCCAGGGAGCTGGTGGCTAGGACAAGGTCATAGCCTGAGTGACGTGTTTCCGTCTCCCACACCAGTGAGAGTGGGAGCCTTTTCCTTTGCAATAAGCTCACCAGCCTCAGCTGAGCCAGGAAACCCCAGCACTGCCTTGGGTGACCTGAGGGCTGCGTGTGGGGTTTGCCCTGGTGATTCTCTGCTGCCTCCCACAGAGTGTCTCTCCAGGCTGCATCCACAGCATGCTGCTCCTGGCCGAGAAGGAGCTGGTCTCCCAACGTGAGAGGCTGTCCGGGGTGCAGGTGAGCCTGTCCCTGTCCCCTGGGCTGGAATGGTTGGGGATTATTCCCTGCCCCAGGCAGCCTTACAAGCCCTGTGCCCTGCAGGTGGAGACCCTGACATCGCTGAAGGCTCTGGGCCGCCACGTTGACAGCTCCCAGCTGCCCCCAGAGCTGGACGGTGCCTTCCCCTACTGCCACGGCGAGTGGGTTCAATTCTTCCAGGTGTCTGTTACCACGCCATGAGCCATTGCCTCACCTCCCCTGTGCCCCTCTGTCCCCACCACGTCTTATGTGTCCCATACACATCCCTGGAAAAGCAACAGGAAAGGCTGGGAGAGGGGAATGAAAAGGAGAGCTCTGAGCACAGGAGGGTCAAGCTCCTTCCTACCTGCACCTGCCTGCAGCTGCCCATCCACCTCCACACGCTCTTCCTCACCAGCTTTAACCCAGTGCCTCACAGTTTTTCCTGATATGTCCTGTCACTGCTTCTCCTCCTCATGGGCAGGCTGCCCCCACTGACCCACCATGTGTCCCCCCACAGAAGCTGCAGCCCTTCACAGCTAGCCTCAAGTGGGCATCAGAGCTGCTGCAGCACTGCATCCAGGCACTGCGGAACACCGACGCACTGGCAGGGACACAGGTAACTGGAGTGGCAGCACCACAGGTTGGGGACATTCCCAAAGTGCCCATCTGCAGTGCAGCCACAGTAATATTTCACTCCAGTTGCCCAAAACTTGGCGTAACCGCTCCCAGACTGGCTGCTCCTGGCCATGGGGCTGTTCCCTGTCCCCTCTGCTCCCACCTGGGGTGCAGCCCCAGGTACCTGTCCTGCGCTGAGATCCCAGGTGAGGCCCCTGGCAAAACACTTGTGTGACCTTCCCTTCCTCCACAGGATGCGGCCACAGCCATCAGGAGGCACCAGGAGCTGATGCAGAAGGTGCTGAGTGACCCTCAGCTGGTGCGGGTGCAGCGCGAGGGTGGGTTTGTGCTGGCCAGGCTGCGCAGGGAGGCCGCTCGCCTCTGCGCCTCCGACCACATCAGGTAGGATGGGGCAGTTCCATTGGTCAAGGGGTGCCAGTGCCAGGGACCCCCGGCTCCTGCGGGCTGACACAGCCACCCTGCCATGGACAGCCCTGTCCCCATGAGCCCAAGATATTGCTGTGTTCGGTCCTGCCCTGGAAGCATGGACCACACGTCTGGGACAGCCCATTGCAGGAGTCCCCTCATCCTCTCTGGTGCCAGATCCCTGAGAGGGTCTCCTCCCCCAGGCCAGGCCAGATCTGTCGCTGCTCTGCAATACCGGCAGCAATGCCTTGGGGCTGGGCTCGAGAGAAGCCACTAGATGGGGCCAAGTCCCGGCCCTGCCGCACCCGGCCAGCTGTGCTGCGCTCACCCGGCCATGCCGTGATCGTCCAGTGATGTCGCACTTGTCTGGCCATGCCACACTCATCCAGTGATGCCATAATCCGGCCGTGCATGGCTCCTCTGGCCATGCTGTAGTCATCCAGTAATGTCACCCCCACCTGGACGTGCCACACTCATCCAGTGGTGCTGTAATCTGGCCATGCTGTTACTCATGCAGCCATGCTGTGATTGGGCCATTCCATACTCACCCGGTGATGTCGCTCTCAGCAGGTAATGCTGCACCCCTCTGGAGATGCTGCACTGGTCCAGCCATGCCACGCTGCTCCATAGTCCCTGCATTCAGACAGCACTGATCTACTGCTCTCTCCTGCTCCCTTCTCTCAGTGGGGCTGGGCTGCACTGATAGACAGGGCTTTCCCATCCTCTGGTCCCTGCTATCCATTTGCTCCATGGGTTGGGAAGATGTTCAGGTGCCTGCAGAGCTGTGGTCAAGAGCTGAGCAAGAGACCTGCTCCCCTCCACCTTCTACATCCATGACCTCACCTGACAGCACCTGGCACTGATGGCCCCTCTCCTCCTAACCCCCAGGACCGGTATGGAGTTGGCTGAGGGGCTGTATAGTCAGCTGGAGGAAGAACTTCACAACCTCGTGTCCCAATCCAACAGTTGCTTGGAGCATCTGGAGTTCCTCCGCAAGGTCCGGGAGCTTGAGACTGAGTTTGGCAAGGTAAGCTCAGTGTCCCTGGGGTGCCACAAGTTGAAGTTGACCTCTGTGGTGTTCCATGGGTGACTGTTTTGGTCCCATTTTCTTTGTTTTTGATGATGATGGGAGCCTGGAGAATGGCAGGATTGGCTGAGCTTTGATTTTCATGACGAGGAACTGTGTATGACAGCCTGGGCTGGGATGCCTGGAGGGGGCAGGAAGGGGAGGTGATGTGGATACGCTGCTGCCGTGTCTGGTCCCACCTGATCCCTGTTCCACTCTCTCACAGCTGGGGTCCTGGCTGGATGGGGAGGCAGCAGCTCGGCTGCAGGAGATGGGCACCGAGGATTGGAGTCCCAACAGCTGCCAGGGCTCCCCCGAGCACTTCAAGGAGTTCCTTGCCCAGGCCACAGTACGTCTGCAGGGGCTTTTCTGTAACAGACATTCCCTGGGTTTGGAAAGAGGCTTCTGGGCAGAGCTGTTGAGTCACATTGCAGTCAAGCTCAGCATTGTGGGGACTCTGTGCAATCCTGCTGCAGTAAGGGGGTGGCTGTGCTGTTCCTTGATGTGTGCTGGGCTGGGACTGCTGTCCCAAACCCCTGCTGCACTCCAGCCATGCAGGTCCTTTTTCCTTCAGATCCTGGGCATCCATCAAACAACAAATAACATTGTGATGAGGATCTTCTGGTTCCCCTGGATGTGTAGGCCCTTTAGTCACACACACCGCAAGGAGGGTGAGGCATGGTGACCCCACTCAGGACAGGAGGTGCATTTGGTGCATTTTGAACCAGGCCAGGGCAGAGCAGAGATTTGGAGAATCCCATTGCTTTGTTTCTTTTCACTTGCCCAGAAGTGTTTCCCATCCATCTGTAATGGCAATGTCAAGTGCTACCTGTGGCAGATATCCCAGGTCAGCACCATTCCCAGGTGTGGAGCTGTTCCTTCCTCTTGTCCCCACAGGCTCGGTACCAGCATGGCCTGACCCTGTGCCAGGAGGCAGCTGAGGTCCGAGACACGATGTTCCCTGAGGCAGATGCCTTCCAAGTGGCTGCAGCCCTTTTCCAGACGAAGCTGATGAGCTTCTCCAAGCAGCTGGAGCGGCGGCAGGCAGAACGGGAGCTGCTACAGGAGCTTGTCCAGTTCTCCAGCAAGGTAGGTGGAGGGGATCTTCCCCTGCAGGACATGCATGGTGCTGCTGGTGGCCACAAAACCAGCCAGTCTCACCTCTTTTGTAGGTGGCAGGGCTGAAGCTGGACTGCCGGCAGTGCTCAGCCCGGGCGCAGCGCGGGGAAGGCCAAGCACTGCGGTGCCTGCAGAGATCCTTCCAAAAGCTCTCGGTGGAGTTCGCCCTGGAGAAGCTGCAGGAGATGAAGGCTCAGGTGCGCAGGATGCAGAGCAGCCAAGGGTTGGCAGTCTGGACAGAGGCACAGCACAGGTACCAGGAGACCCGGCAGATCCTGGAGGAGATGCTGGCAGAACTGCAGGAGGCCTGGGGAGCACAAGCTGACGGGCAGGGAGACTCCTCCAGCCCCCCCAGCCCAGGGTCTGCAGCCCCTCACACGGAAGTCCCGGTATGCAGATCAGCTCCCAGCCCTGAGCTAGCAGTGTTGGCAGGCAGGGTACTGGCAGAGCAGCCAGAGACCAGCACTGAGGGGCCAGGACAGCCCCAGGGGCCAGGACAATCCCAGCCCAGCACCACTCCTGGCTCCACGCTGGGTGTGGAGCAGAGTTCTCTGCAGCCCCATTGCCAGCTGGGGCCTCAAGGTGCCCACACCTCTCACCACCACATCTCTGCTGACACCCCCTATCCCAAAGCCAAGAGCAAAGCCAGCCAGGGAGCAGCAGGACACCTCGCCCAGGAGCACAGCCAGCCCTCTCGGAGGCGTCCCTTCACCCTGCCTCCCTGGACACGCTTTCCAGGTGCTGACCCACCACATCCTACTGCTGTGCCCCATGGGACTGCCTCAGATCCCAGCACACCTGGTACACCTGTGGGGCCACGGGCAGAAGCTGCCCAGTACTTCCAGGTTTCCAGCCAGAGCAGTTTCTCCTCTGAAGACTCAGATTCACAGAACTCCATGGAAGAAGTCCCAGCCTCAAGCCTGGCTTTGCCCAGGGACCTCCAGAGTCCCAGACCGCCCTGCCCATCTGAAAAGGCCCACCAGATCATTTACCTGGAGAACCACCACACTGAAAGTTCAGCTAAAGTGAATGCCAAGTAACCAGTTCCTCCAGTTGAGGCTGTTTCTGTCTCGCTGCATAAGTCTCAATCATGGACTAAATGAGACTTCTCATGCTCAGAGGTGGGATGCTGGAACTTCTTACCCCACCCTCAGTCCCAGAATCTTTGGTTCTCTGTCCTTAGTGCCCTCCCTACCGTGGATCAGCAGTAATTCCATCACCAGCTCACAGGGTTCATTCACAATCTATCAGATGTGTAGCAATCCTCCCATAAAGTGCCTTTATCCCTACCAGTACCAGCCTTGTCTCAGGCAATGGGGAGGGTTCCCACATTAGAAACTGTGCCTGGAGCATCCCAGGGGAGTGCAGACCTGTGAGATGTTCCTGTCACTGACTGTGCTCCCTATTCCACTGGATAATTTTACTACTTCTCCGCTGCTGCTGCTGGGGACCTGGCAGAGCCCCAGCAGTGGGCCCTGGGTTTGTGTGTGCTCATTAACATGGGACTAACACCACTAACATTAATAAACCTGAAGAGAAACACCTCAAAGAACCCTTTTGTAAGGGTTAAGTGCCTTGGTCTCTTATTCTCCCTCCCAGTACATGAGCAGAGTGGTGTCATGCTGCCCAACCTCCCCACTCTGTTTTGGAAACGCACTGTCCTGAAGCCTTTGGGACCCATTTGTACTGGGTGCGACCTTGCTGATCCCAATCCAAAGAAGCCTGAGGTCCCGAGACCCTGACCCCGCAGGCACGTCCCTGCTCTGCCTGTTTGGGCATCCGGGAGTGGGTGATGGCAGGCGGGACCCCGCTGCTGGGGCCAGGCACTGACCGGCCGCCCCCCTGGGCAGCCACAGCATGAGCTAATCAAGAGACATCAGAGGAGAGGCAATCTCTGTCTTGGAGGCCCTTCCAGAAAAACACACTCCTCCTCCCAGCCCAGCACGGTCATGGCTCGCACCCTGCGGGATGCTGTGCCTCGGCAAAGGGCACTTGCCCATCCCCGTCTGGCTGAGCATCACTCATACCCCCCTCAGCCTTGTTTTTGCCAGATCCCGGAGCCAAGCCACGCTGAGCTCCCTACGGCCCCAGCTGCCCCCCGCGGGCACCACGCTCCTCCTGTCTGGGTCATTACTGAAGCATTAACGGACCGACCCTGGCCCTGCCCTGCCGCAGGACCTCTGCCTGTCACCACTCCTAATCCTACCCTATTGTCTGCTCTTTACTTCTCCCTACAATTTCTTTAGCCTCCATCTTCCCCAGCTCAACACTGATTTCCCTACTGACAAGTCTGCCCCTGGTCACTGAGTCTATCCCATTCCTTTTGGTTTAAAAGTTGTTGTCCTAGAGAATCCAGACAGGTTGGCACAGCCCGTCCTGTGCAAGCCTAGAGTTCTGCAATTCTCCATTCTCCAATAATGTCACGTCCTGAATGGCACCAAGGTCACCCAGCCAGGATATTTCTACCTCTTCATGATATGTCCCTGCTCCCCATCCCCATGCCCTACGGCTGTGTGCCCACTCCCCATCCCATGTGGCCAGAGCAAGCTGTGACCACCTGGATGGGGTCCAGCTCACTGTGAGAGCCAAAAATATTTTCTCCCTCTAGCATCATTCCTAAGCCAAGCCTGACAGTTCCCTTGCTCAATTTTCCGCTCTGTTGAGAGCTGATCTGCTGTATCCCCCCATTACAGCTTTTAGGTTGGAGAAATAGCACTTTCCAGTGAAAAAGCGAGTCATTTTTCAAACCAGAGGGAATTATGATTCCTCTGAATAAAGCAAACAATGGCTTTCCTGTTGTTTTCTTTTTCCATAAGTAAAATAAAAAAGGATATTTTGCAAAACCTGAGTTTAACCGATAACAGAAAAGGGAGTTTCCAGCCTGTGGCTGGAGAGTGGATCATTTCCGTGGAAGAGTCCTGTGCACTGAAGAACCATCAGCCCCCACAGCTGGGTGGGCATACCCAGATCGCTCCTTCTCTCCTACCAAAAAGTGTTTTGCAACATTCTGCAAAAATTTTCTTATCTCTGCTGATCCTTCAGCACATGATTTATGACTCCCAAGTTTGACCAATTAAGCCATAACCTTTCCAGAAAGGCAAGTACAGGAGTTAATCAATGTCTCCTTTCCCTCGTGAAATGGCAAAATAATTTGTCAGGGGCTGGCAAGGATCCAGGAGTGTGGGCTGGTTGGGGTCTGGCAGTGCCAGCGCGCAGAGCACCCTCCAACCTTAGAGGAAACCTCCCACAGGATCCCAGGAAATACTTTTTTCCAAAGGAAAGAAGGTCAAAAATGTTGGATGCAGCAGACAACAAAACCAGCTCAGAGAAATGGAGGGCCTGTGGATCAGGCACAGATCCCAGCCCCAAGGAATGACCTTCTCTTCCCCATGGCAGTTTCTGTGACAGCCGTTCCCCCTGTGGTTCCTGAGCCCTGCTCCAGCAGAGCAGACAGTACGTGGGTTGGCACGGAGCAGGGAGCTCTGGCCCTCTTCTTCCTCCTCCTTCTCCACCACCAGATTCCCATCAAGCTCTGCCCTACAAATTGCGGGGGCTGGAGGGTCACTGGGTTCAATTGTGACAAGACAGAGGGAAGAGTAAAAAAAGAGGAAGAGCAAGAGGTGCTGGGGCTCTCACGCTCCCAGCCACTGCCACAGCTGTGCCCCGTCCCAGTCAAGGAGGAACTGTGGGAAATGGGTGACAAGGCAGAGATGCATTGACAAAAGTATGTGGGAAAATTCAGGGGCACCCAGATGGGCACCCCAGCAGTTCTGGTGCCAGCAGAGCCACCACAGGCCCATTCCTGTCCTGGCAGCCCCTGGAACAGCCACAAACAGCCGTGGCAGTTTAGAAGCACGAGTTGGGGGTTTGGTCCGTGCCACAGTGGGAATGCTGTCTTGCCTGGATTTGTCCTCCTAGGTGACAGCCAGGGCAGTGGGTCTGGTTTCAGCAGGTAAACACTGATGCAGCTCTGGGTGCAAGAGGGAGCTGAGCTGTGGGACAAAGACAACAGCTCAGTCCTGGCTTTGGGATGTGGCTGCAAGCAGAGGTATCACAGAGAAGCTTCCTTATCTCCAAGTGCCTGCTCTGGCAGAGCAAACAGAGATCTTGCTCATCACTGAGCTGGGGTTGCTGGTGCTCTGAGAACTGCAGGATAGCCATAAGAAATGGAAAACCAAAGAAACCAGTGATAGCAGAGGAAAACAGGAAGGGTGAAGGGTAACGCCAAAGGGTAGAGCTCTGAGGGCTGGACGTAACTCAATCTGATCTGAGCTGGCCAGGGAAAGGCCAACCCTGCTGCTTTCCAAAATCCCAGCTGTGCTGCATCCCGAGGGATGGATGGAAAACGCCTTTGCCAGTGCTCGCTCGGTGGCCCTGCAGACACCCACCCTGGGAAGATGATGACAGGACAGTAGGGCACAGGTGACCTGCATGGGGGACACATACGGCTCACGTGTTAGCCCTGGGGGCTGGGGGAACCATCCAGCTTAAGGCATTAAATCTGGACATGTGAACTCACGGAGGAGCACAAACACACTATGCACCAACTGGGGAGCGCAGCCCCTTCTTTGTTTCCCCCTGCAGACCTGTTGGAGCCTGCAAGCTATGAAGGTGGTGAGGGATTACCGGGGAGCTGCGCCCTGGGGGAACAGGCACCCTGGGGAGGGAGGGCTGGGGAGGTTCCAACAAGCTGCTGGGAAATGACAGCCGGGGGCTGGAATTCATTTTGCACCAGGTACAGCCAGATCAGTTTGCAAAACATTGTGTTTGGCTCATGACTATCCTGGCAGTGGACATGAGCCCATCCTTCAGCACTGCAGCTCACTCTTGAGTGCTGTGGGACCTTGCCACAGTGGGACTGGCCTTGTGGCCATCTTGGGGGCACCAGCAAGGAAAGGTTTGGTACAGCTGGAGAATCCACCTCCCCTGCATGCATTGCTGCTGTCCAACACAGGATCCACCTCTCAGGGGCTTGCTTGGGAGCCTTGCCAGGGAATCCCCCAGCTTTCCTGCCCCCACCGGGCTTGCAGACCCAATAAACCCGGAGACTTTCGGTAGGTTTTTTTTCCTCTCATTTCTTTTAAATAAAAATACAGACTCCACCTAAAACCAAAGACAGTTACATAATGAATTCCTCTTAATTCCCCCCCTAGAAGCGGGAGGGGGTGCCTTGCACCAGGACTCCCAGGAGAAGCTGCTTATCAGCTGCTGGCTGATCCCTCCAGACCATGCTTGTTCAGGCTCCGCGTTTTCTGGGAACAGCCTCTGGCTCAGCCTCTGCCGTGAGCCGGGAGCCAGAGCCCCGGACTGCATCCGACACCACCGCGCATCCCTCGGCCTGTGCTGAGAGCAGCAGACGCCTCACCTCCACGGGCTGCGTCTGCCCTGCGGCTGCGACACCAGAGCACACCACGCCTGCCTGGGGGGCCGGGTGGAAAAACTGCTTTTCCTTAAAAAGCCACCTCTCCTCCCAAAGGAAAAGCTACAGTGCTTGGCCTAGCAGGCAGCCGCCCACAGCTGGGAACAAGCCCCCCTTGATGCCGGCTCTAAACGCCTCCACCTCGGGAGCCCCGCGCTGCACTGAGCCCGCCTTGCTCAGCCGCTGGCCCAGCGCCAGAGCTGCCTGTGGCAACCAAAGCCCCAAACCAAGTGTGATGCCGTCACCGACCCCGTCCTCCCTCGCCCAGGCCTGCCTGCCCTTGTGGACCCTTGTCTGCGGCTGTTGCTGAGCCCCTTGGCTCTGCCGATCACATGTGGAGCAGCTACAGGTCTTTCACCCCAGCTTTGGGAAGTACTTCCACAGATCAGAGGTGTGAGAGGGGTAGCTGCTGCATCGTGCATGCCAGGATGTCCACACAGCCCCCAGCGCTCCCTGCTGGCCCTGTCCTCATGGGCATAAACTCTTTGTCCTGAAGTCACATTCCTGCAGGGCCCCTTACAGACCCTCACCCCAGGACGATGCTGAGCTCCTCACCAAGGAGCACACAGGTGCCCCGGCTTCGAGAGGCTGCAGGAGCAGCAGCTCGGCCGAGGGCTGAGTCTGGGGAATGCCCGGGGCGGGAAGCACCGCGGGAGATGGGCAGAGCTCCTCAAGTCAGTTGACGACTTAACAGGGCGACTCAGAGCAGACACTGCCCTTTTTCACGGGTTGTTTATCTGCCTGCACAAGGAACTGAGTCAGGATGTGCGGGCAGTGGAGGGGCTGCAGCCGCCCCGGCACACACCCAGCAGAGCAAACAGCGGCTCTGTCTGTGCGGGACACACGGCAGCGACCGGCACTGCAGGGACCAGCACGCTTTGAAGCAGCTCCAGGAGCGGGGTGGGGGTGAGGAAAGTCGCAGTCCTGCACTGAACGCTTTGAGCAAATGAGGAGTTATTCTGGGCTTCAGCAGTGCAAACACCCTCTTAAATGGAACCTTGTCTTAGTAAGGAGAGTAAAAATAACACCAGCAATGTGGCTGGCCTACCATGGGCGGCATTTTCCAGTGCCTGGGCAGACAGATGCCTCTGCGATACAAGGTGGTGAGCGAAGTGGGCACTAAAGCTGGAAACAAGGGAGGTTTCCTCTTGGTGAGGTGCTGGGACCGAGGCCAGAGCTCCCTTGATAGCCCCTGCAGGACAGTCCTGGCTGGACAGAGTCAGAGGGACAGCCCTGGGATACAGTCCCAGGGGACAGCCAGGCACTTGTTTCCTGCCACTTCTGCCCAAGGTGCCAGAGCAGGGACAGGTACTGTGAGTCGTTCCTGCCCTGTGCTTGGCCAGGAAACCAGACAGAAGACAGTCCCCAAAGCCTGACACCCCAGCTTGCCCAGTCCCACACATCCCACAACCCCTACACCCCTCACGGCAACAAACTGCTTGTGCTTCCCAGCCGAATGAGAAATGGCTGTTCCCAATTCCTCCACTGCCGAGGTGCTCTTCTGGCTGTTTATCACACATTAACTCGAGCAAACACTTCCGGAGTGTGCACCTCCGCTGCAGAGTGCATCCAGAGTTCACACTGGGTACAGGAGTAAGAGCGGGCTTGTGCAGGCAGAGCTGTGCCCAGCACCCTGCAGACAGACAGACTGGCACTTGTCAACACCGGTGGCAGAGGTTCCTGTGCCCAGGAAGCAGCCTTGGGAGCAAGGCCAGCTCGGGGCAGGTGACACCAGCAGTGAGCTGCCATGGCCACCAGCCCTCCCCAGGCATCACAGCAGCCTGGCAGTGGACAGCAATTCCTGCGGCCCTGACGCTCAGAGGGAGGGGCAGCCTGTGGGACCCTTGCCCCCACTGAGGCCTCCCTGCATCCATGGGAACAACTCCACCCAGTGCTGCCCACAAGGACCAAGGGGTCTGGGAAGAGGGTGTCATTTTCGGTCTTTCTTCTCAAATCTGAGCAAAGAGAGCAAAACCCCAGCATGAGAGTGGCACACTGACAGGGCAGCATTGTCAGGCTGTTCCTGTACAGATCTTTCTGTGGTGAGATGGCGCTGCTGGGGTGAGGAGGGCTCTGCCAGTTGTGCACTTGGCAAGGGCCTCCCACCATGACCTGCATATCCCCCGGTCCATACAAATACATGGCGGAGTAGTGCATAAATTGTTTTCATTAAAACCAGCTGTCCCAAGCTTTCTCTCAGCAAGGATTTGCTGCTTCTGCTCCAATGCCCCTCCCCACCTCCCTTAAAGAAGGTGGAGGATGGGACTCCCCCAGCCAGGGCTGCGTTGCAGGGCAGTGCCTCTGTAAAACAAGCCATGTGCCCCCACAGCAGGACAGGAGACCCCCACACATGGGACTTCTGGTCTCTGCCCTTGGCATGCTTAGACCTTACCAACTCTGCCAGTACAAAAATCCCTTTTTAGAGCTGGACGAGGAGTCCAACTCACTGCAGACCCTCCCAGTGCAATGCCCTGACGTGCCTGAGCAGAGCATTGCCCACAGTTGGGGGTCTCTGACCAGGACCACCCCAGGTGTGGGGAGGGCAGATCCAGCTGCTGCACACACTTGGGCAATGGGGCACACCAGGACAACGGGGCTTCACCAGGGCACAGCCCCTGTGGGGGCCCTGTGAGGTGACCCTGAGTACGCCAGGTGATGGACCCCAACCATCTTACAGCATAGCACCATCCACAAGGTCCCACAACAGCCCTGGAAGTGCACCGATTACCTGGGAGAGGTAGGGGCTGAGGGGTCTGGGGGAGCACAAGGGGACATGTCAGGCTGAGGGAAGTCCCCAGTGCCCAGGCTGCCGCATCCTGCATCCATCCAAGGGCCAGATGAGGAGGGGTCAGTTCAGGGCTCCACCAGGAACACCCCCCACCCCCAATCCTGGGTCCTGGTCCTGGGCAGCTTAACTCACAGAAAGGAAAACCAGTAACTGAACAAAGTTATTCCAGAAACTTCTCAAGACTTTGTTCATAACAAACCATGCTGCTGCTAAGGTACTGGCAAGCTCCCAAAGCCCAAGAGCCCTTGGAGGTGTGGGGTCTCAGCCCTCTGTCCCTGACAGGCGGTCTCTAGTGCGTTGAGTGACCCTTGGGACACACAGAGAGGGCCGGGACAGGCCAGGCAGCCCCAGCTGGTACCTTTGGTACCTGAGGCAGGGGCCGACCCCCAGGCAGGAAAGGGATGGCCAGTGCGTGGGGCAGGGACTTCCAGGAATGTGGTAGTCACTGCTGTGTGCACACTTCCATGTCCCAGAGCAACCAGTGCTGATTCCAACACATCAGCTGTCCAGCAGCAAAGTTTTCATCACATTTTCCCTCCAGACTCCATCTCTCAGGGCTGCAGCTACGGGAAGGGGGTGCAACTCCAGACAAGCGCATCCCACCAGGACTGGCCAGGATGGGGACGCAGCCAGAGGAGGGAGAGAACTTTATAAGGAGAAAACAGTCCCGAGTCCTGGCACTTCGCTGGAAGCCGCGTAGCCCCTCTCCGCCCCCTTGTTCTCCCCTCCTCTTGATCGGCAGCAGGGTCATCTCCTACCCGAGGGCTGTGGGGTCCCGGGGGACTCCGGTGGGGCCAGCTCGGGGGGCTCTGGGGGCTGCTGCTTTTTTTNGCGCTCGCTGCCCCCGCGCCGCTCCCCTGGGGCTACAGCCGGCCCCTGACCCTCAGCCCAAGTTCAAGGGCGATGGGGAACGGGAAAGGCTAAAGCGGAACGGCGATAAGAAGCCCAGCAGGGTCCGTGCGGCGTCCACACGGGTCTGTGCCCTTTCCTCCCTCCCGACTCTCCTCCGGCCCGGGTGTCCCGTAGAATGAAGTCTGGGGCTATTTAAAGTTTTCCCGGTAGAGGAGGGTGGACAGCTGGGCCGGGAGCGTGTGCCCGCGTTCTCACAGGGTGAGGGGATTTCAGGAGGCTCTGGCAGGAAAGGAGCTTCTGGGCTTCGGGAATCCTGCCCGCTTGGCTCTTCAGCGTAGAGACACCCCCACCTCCCACACAGCTGCCCCCAAAGTCGCAGGAAACGGGTCTGTGTGATTCCCACGGGCCCACAGCCCTCTGGGTGAGACGGCATCACTGTGCTCTGCTGTGCCTCAGTGCCGCAGGCTGTCCTGGCTCCCAGCACTGCTGTAGCAATACCAGCGCAGGTCCCTCGGGTCAGACACTCACACAGACACATAGCTGAGCCGCTACAGAATCATAAAATTAACTAGGTTGGAAAAGACGTTGAGAGCATCAAGTCCAACCTGTGACCTAACACCACCGTATCAACTAGACCCTGGCACTAAGTGCCACATCCAGTCTTCTTTTAAATACCTCCAGGGATGATGGCTCCACCATCTCCCTAAGCAGCACATTCTAGAGTCCAATCACTCTTTCTCTGAAGAATTTTTTCCTAATCTCCAGCCTAAATTTCCCCTGGCACAGCTTAACACTGTGTCCTTGTCCCGAACACACTGGGCAGCTCCTGCCCCTGAGTGCCCAGGATGCTGCTACCACTTGCAGCACTGCAGCCTCCTTCCCACCTATCTGCTGGCACCCAGTGGTTTGGATAGAGGCACCTGTGCTTTGAGAAATCTGCTTTTTGGTAAATCTGCTGAGGATGAAAACGCCAGGGTGACTGGGACAAGGAGGTTTCTGAAGACGCTTATTGACAGCAAGTTTAGCTCCATGTCAACCACGAGATTCCACTTGTACTGTCCGTGTTCCATAGCACAGGGCTGTGCTGGTCACAGAGGGGGAGGCAGGGAGGGAAAGGGCTTATCTGTGCTCTGTCCCCACTTCACACTTCCCATGGCCCTTAGTTACGGACCATTCAAGCAGCTCTCACATTGTGGTGGGGACAGTGACAAGCCCACTGCCCTCCACTTGTCCATTCAGCAGAGTCACGTTGCCCAGAGAGCCAAGAGCGATGTTTTCATCTAGCTCTGGGAATGTTGAGCTCATGGGCTCCTGTTTCCATTTGGCACTGGTCGGAGGAGGGCTTGGTGACTACCAGAGCTGGTACTAGGAGGGGCATGGCCAAGGAGAGCCATGGCACGGGGCAGCAAGCGGAGTATTGCCCTTGATCTACTCAGTCCCTCACTGGCACTGAGCTTGCCATGAGCTCTCCTGCATGGAATGCTTTTGCTTATTCTGGTGATTAATACGTCACTGCAGAGCAGTCAGGGATCAGTGGCCTCAAGTGATGATGAATGATGTCTCATCACTCCAGCACAATGCCCAGGGTTGTGGGGACGTGGCTGCTGGTGTTCCTGCCTGGGCTGCGAGCAGAGCAGAGCAGCCTGCATAGGTCTGGGGCATCAGACGTCCTCTGTCACTGAATTTACACTTGCTCTCACCAATTTGTCAGAGGCACAGCACAATGAAGCTGCTGGAGGCCTGGCTGAGGCACAGGAACATCCTGGACATTGCTGGGCTCACTCAGCAGCACGTGTTGGGGTGGGGGCACACAGACAGCAGTGCCAGTGGAAGGCCCGCTGAGAGCAGAGCTGAGTGCTGGGCTTTGCTCTGCTGCTGGGTGCTGTGAGACACAGGCTTGGCACAGCTCTGGCAGCACATGTGATACCATAGAGGTAACTCCATGGCACCACTGGATCAGAACTGGATCAGGAGGCCCAGGGTCCACTGTGAGCTTGGCTGCCAAAGCTGTGCCACTCTCACAGCACACAACGGGAGCCCAGCCCTCAGAGCGCTCCTGGAAGGATGCTCAGAGTCTGGCACGGTCACTGTGCCCTCCTAGAGAGATGCTCTGCCCGGCACATCTGGCAGCACAGGGCAGTGTGGGTGGGGGGGTCTCAGACCCCTCACCAAGGTCCCAACCCAGGGCCCGGGATGGGCTACAGCCACCCCTCCTTCCCAAGCGTCGGGTCTGCGTGATGTCCCAGGGTCAGAGCTGTACCTGCCCCTGCCTTTGCAGATCTGGTGCTGGAGACGTGGGACCTGCACTGCGACCGCAATGGGCGGGAGCACCGCACGGCGGAGATGGGCTGCAGGCAGCTGGTGGTGCGGCGGGGGCAGCCCTTCGCCATCACCTTGCGCTTCTCGGGCCGCGGCTACGAGGAGGGCGTGGACAAACTCTCCTTCAACGTCCAGACGGGTGAGTGCCCCCACATTTGTGTCGCGGGGGAGGATTGTGTAGGTGTCACCACCCTCTGCCCCTGCCCCAGGGCTCACCTGTGCTCCCACGGGGGCTGTGCCACGGCACCTGCCCCATGTCACACCGTCCCTGTTCCTCTCCTGGCAGAGGCTGGTGCTGTGCTTTTATATCACAACAAGTAAAAAAAAAAAGGTAAAAACTCATCTCTTTAATGAGAGCAGAAGAGAAGTGATGAGGAAATAAAACAAAAGGCCACCAGCATCATCACCTCCTCCCCCTCCCCTCCTCCCAGGGCTGAGCCAGACTCAGGGCATGCCAGAGCTGCCAGCTCACTATCAAGTACCTTGGCTGCGGCCAGGATCCTGCCCAACCCTCCCGCCTCTCTGAGAAACATCAGCACGGTGTATCTTTTCAGCCGGAGGTATCACAGCCTTTCTGCTGTTGGGCTTTACAGCCAGCCCTGTGCCTCTCAGACCACCAGGAGTGGGGTTTGCTCAGGAAACACAAGCACTGGAGAAAGGAGATGTTCCCACGGAGCCCCCCTAGCGCAGCCCCCGGGCCGGCCCAGGGCTGGGCTGTTGCTCTCACAGCCGGGGCTGGGTGCAGCCGCCGGGCAGGGGCTCAGCCCGGCCAGCTCAGAGCAAAGGGAAAGGAAACTATTTCTCAGGCAGGAGTTATTTTGGGGCTGAAGCACCATGCTGAGTCAACCCAGCCAGAATGCAAAGTAAAACTGCACCCAAGTTTCCTCGCAGCGTAAAACTCTCCTTTTTCCATCCCAAAAGCTCTGGTGACAAAACAAAACCCAGCAGCTCCCTCGGTGCCCTAGCAGCCCCATGGGGGCTGCCCACCCACTCCCACCCCTGGGTTTCCCCAGGCCATGCCACAGCCAGGCAGCCCCGGGCTGGTTTTGCAGGGGCAGTAGCCACAGGCACATCCCCCCAAGCCAAGGCACATTTTGGCAGAGGCTCCTCCGGGCTGGAGCCCAGCCCCAGCGTTGCAGAAAGAGGGCAAAGGCGCTTTGGTGCTCGCAGAGGCACGTGGCAGTGGGACATCCTGGGACAGCAAAGCCACCGAGGTCATTTGCTGCCTCCCACAAGAAAGAGGGAAGGAAGAATGGAGTGAAAATAGAGCTGTATTTTTGCAGTAGCCGTGTTGGCAGCGCCCCGTTCGGGTGCCGGAGTCCAGGGGGATGTTGTGGGCTGTGGAGGCAGGAGGAGGAGGAGGAGGAGAAGCAAGAGGAGGAAGAGGAGGAGGAGGCAGGCTCCCGTGTCTGCCCAGCCTACAGCAGCGCCGGGCTGGCTCTTGCCCAAAGGACGCCGTGAACTCAGCCCAGCCTGCCCGGGAGGAGAAACTGTGTCACTTCCCTGAGTTCCCGAGTATTTTTGGTGACTGGCCTGTGGGCGAGGGCTGGCGGGGGGCCAGCCAGGGCTGTGCTCCGGCAGGGAGAGGGGACAGCAGTGGCGCCCCTGCACGGCCGGGGAGCCGCAGGGCCAGGCTGGGCGTCACCGCTCCAGGGAGCGGGGCTGGAGCTGGCTCAGTGCAGGTGGCTTGGCCATGGCTTCAGATGGAGGGGCCAGCAAGGATCACAGTGTCCCAGACTCGGCGCTTTGGCCACTGAGGTCATCCCGAATCCTGGGATGTTTGCAGCAACGCCTGAGGCTGCACACACGTACTGGGGCACCCAGTGACGGGGGTCTGGGCTTCATGGCCAGGCTCTGCCAGCCCCCATGCCGTGGGTGCAGGGACTCAGCAGGGCTGCATGGGGGAGAGGCAGGAACGGGTGCATCTGAGAACGGAGACCTGGCCCTGGGGTGAGCACTTGGGCAAGCACCCCTCTGCTCTGCTGGCTCCCCCACAGGGCAAATCTGCCCTTCTCAAACAGGGAGAGACAGGCCTGAGCTCCCGGCAGCTGGGCTACCCTGTGCCCTCAGTACCTGACAAACTACATGGTGAATGATCCCAGACTGTGACAGCCAAGATCCAGGCAGCTGCCACAGGGCAGGGGGGCTTAGAGCAGCTCCGCTTGGTGCAGCCTCCATGGCACAGGGCTCCCAGGGACTCTGGAGCACTGGGAGAACTGACCTACTCCTTCTTGACAGGGCCCTGCCCCAGTGAGACATCAGGAACCAGCTCCCACTTTGTCATGACTGACTGCCCAGAGGAATCGTGCTGGAGTGCTGTGATCCAGCAGCAGGATGGGGAGTCCCTCTCTGTCTCACTCTGCTCCCCACCCAACGCTCGCATCGGCCGCTACAGCATGACCCTGGAGACCTGCACTGACTACCAGGGCTCCAGCTACCAAATCGGGGACTTTGTCCTGCTCTTCAACCCCTGGCACCCAGGTGAGGCTTTCACCTCTCTGAGCCCAGGGAGTCCAAGGCTCAGGTAAACACAAGATGCTCCCCCAGGAACCTCCCCACAGGTCTCGTCCCAGGGCAGATCCCAGCTGTCCCAAGCCCCAGTCTGAATGGAGTTTTAAGCAGAAAGCCTCACTTTGCTTCCATCTCCAGACAATCCCTGCAGTAGGTAGGGGCCAAGAGCACCATCCCCACCCTGTGACACACACAGCCCCTTTGCCACCACCCCACACACCCAATGGCCTGTCCGGGCTGCTCCCACCACACAGTGCCCATGGGAGCTCACCACAGTGGCGCTGGTGTGAAGCCCTGGGCAGCCCCTGGCACCAGCTCCTGGTCAGGCAGGGGATAGAGGAAAAGCCTCTAAATGTCCCTAATTGCCCCCAGTTGTCCCTAGTTGCCCCCATGAGGCCTCACCCAGGGTGCCTCACCCAGGCACCCAGCTGTGGACTCAGTGACATGGATATCACTGTCCTGGTGATATTTGGGCAGCCGGACCTAGAGGGAAAGTTCAATTCAGTGCTGTAAGGTTCAACAACCCTGGGATTTTCCTCTCTCCATGTCATTCCCCTGCTCCTGGACCATCTGGTTTCCTGGATCTCAAACGTCCCACGCTGGATCTGCAGAGATAAGGGGCCATAGGAAGCTCTGCTCCACCAGGGCTGTGCTGAGCACTGGGGGTGGACGTGTGGGGTTTCCTTCTGCAAACATTTCCAGTAAATGTTGATTTCCACAGCAGTAGTTGCTGTGAGTGAAATGGATTTGGCTGTGCTGAGCCAGCACACCCACTCCCACTGCTCACTGCACCCCCAGGGAGGTCTCCCCTCCTGAGAAGAGATCCATCTCCATTAAATAAAAGGGAGGAAAGACAGAGACATGAGAAAGAATGAAAAGCAAACCACAAACCCACTGAAATTTTCCCATCAGTTTAAATCAACCTGGACTGAAATTCCCCAGCAGCTGGTTTAAGGCATGAGCAGTTCCAGCCCCTCATGCCTCATTTCCCACTGGATCCATCCACAGGGAGGGGGTCAGGAAGCTGGTTGTGCAGGGCAGAGCCCTGTCCCCATCACTTGCTGTCCCCACAGAGGACACGGTTTTCATGCGTGATGAGAATGAGCGACGTGAGTACGTCCTGTCCCAGCACGGCCTTATCTACCAGGGCACCTGTGATTACATCTTCTCCATCCCCTGGAACTTTGGCCAGGTGAGTGGGCGAGGCCCCCTGGGACCCTTGGGACCCCTGGCTGACTCAGGCCATGCAGCTCTGGTGCTGCAGGACACAGGGACTCATGCCATGTGTGTGCCCCTCACAGACATGCACCCCAAATGCTGGCAGCACCTTGGAGTCCAGCCTTGGGTCAAAGAAACCGGAATCTCATTTCCAAGAGGGAATGTGCTGACTTCAAAGCATAGCAAGGCAAGGGGAGTGTTTCCCATGGCTCCTGGGGGCCCCATGGCCATGTGTCCCTAATCTGGATGACCCTGCTGTGCCAGGAGGCGGTGCCTGATAAGGCATTCCTGGGCACTGTGCCAGGGGTGCCGATAAGGCAGTGCTCACACCCTGAACTGCACCCTCGGGACGCGGGGGTTGCTCAGCCACCCTCCCCGGAGCAAAGGGCTGGGGCCCGCAGCAGTGGGGGTGCCCATGGCCTCCACAGGATCCGCACCTCAATTCAAGGAAGGGCTGTGACTCAGCTGTATGGGAAATGGATCTTCCCGGAGGTCAGGTCCGTGCCCTGACCCCTGAGCAGTTGCAGGAAACCAGATCCAGCCCCAGTACGTAGGCAGGAGGTCACCCACAGGCTTCACAGGCTGAGTGGGAGCAGTAGGGATGTCACTCAGCAGATGCTGGCAGGGGAGGGGACCCTGAGGAGGTGTGACCCCTGTACCCAGCAGGTCTGCTGGCATGGGCATCACAGTGAGCCAGAGAGGGAGGACAGAGGTGGCAGAGTCCCTGTGGCAACCTCACAGAACCTTTTCTCCCTGCTCTCCACCAGTTCGAGGATGACATCTTGGCCATCTGCCTCAACATGCTGGACATAAACCCCAAACACCTGAGGGATCAGAACCGGGACTGCTCCCGCCGCAATGACCCCGTGTACATTGGCAGGGTGGTGAGCGCCATGGTGAGTCTGGGGTGCAGCCAGCAAGGTGTTCTCAGCACCCCGCATTCCCTGGGGTGCAAACACCTCCCAGCTCCAGCTGTGGCAGACAGCATCTGCCAGTTATCCCCCAGTTACACCATTTTCCTTCTCTGGGGTGTTTCTCTTTTACGTCCTTCCCTTGTTACTGCTCCTATATGTATAAGAGCTTTTCTAGAGGAAACAAATAGCAGGGATAGGCACAGGCCATTCCAGGAGCAGCTTTGGGATAATCACTCCCAAATTCCAAGGCAGGAGGATGTGTTTCTACAATTCATCCCTGATTAGCACCATGTCCACCCACATCCCAGTGAGCTCTTGCATGGATACAGGACATAAATGTGGGTGACAGCACATATGAATAGGGCAAAGGCTCTTCCACTCTCTCCCCAGCCTGTTCCTGCCCCTCCATCCTTCCCCTTTTCTCCTGCCACAGGTGAACTGTAATGATGAGGACCGAGGGGTGCTGTTTGGGCGGTGGGACAACCGCTACGAGGATGGGATGAGCCCCATGGCCTGGATTGGGAGTGTGGATATTCTCAAGAGGTGGAAGAAGTTTGGGTGCCAGCCAGTCAAGTACGGCCAGTGCTGGGTCTTTGCTGCTGTGGCATGCACTGGTGAGAGCAGATGCCTCTGGTCTCCCCTTCTCCACAGGACAGGGTCACCCATCTCCCCCCATCTCCTAGCCCAGCCCCCACCCTCCATCCACTCCAGGTGTTGCATCCAGAGGGAAGAGCTGCAATCAGCCTGCAATGATTCCTTTGCAATTAGCTCTCTATTACTCTAGTTTTTCAGGAAATAGAGGGAAAAAAAATTATAGAAAAGGGCTCTGTTTTTTCAATCAGCACTGCCTCCCTGGCCAGGCAGTAAGGGAGGGACTGAGGCAGGCTGGGGTGAGGGAAGTGGCTTTAAGGCCAAGTTTGCAATAAAGTCACGAATCCACTAAGATCAAAATAATGTCACGGCCATCAGGGCAATCAGCCTGGGGAAAAAGAAGAGAACAATTCCAGACTTGCTGCTGCTGGGAAACACTCACATATGCTCGTGCAGCTTCGCCGCAAGAAAAACACTGCCTGTGAGAGCATTGATGTGTCACAGACAGACGAGACCCTTTTTAGAGGAGAGAAATAGCAGGAAACTAAAGTGGATTTTCAGCGACTCGCAGAGGTTTATAGCCTTGCTTTCAAGCACTGTAACTGCCTCTCTGCTCCCTGGGGAGCTCCCTGCACAGTGAAAGACAGCTGGGAGATGAAATCGGGGTTCAGCACGGCTGCCCACACTCTACCTCTAAAGCTCTCGCAGATGCTTTTTGTGCCTCTTTTTTGCTGCAATATCAAACCTGTCAGGCTGTCAGAGCTAGGTGCCACCCAGCTTGCCTGTGCGCTGTGGATGTGGGAACTGGCTTCTCCTGGGGATCCCAGGAGTCCCCAGGCACCCCTTTTGCAGGCAAAGGGAAGGGCAGGAGTTGTTCAAACCTGGGGCTGCACAGGACATGAGCTGTGCAAATCTGGGGCTCTGTGGGATGGGAGTGATGCAAATCTGGGCCCCATCTCACCCTGCCCTGCTCCCTGCAGTCATGCGGTGCCTGGGAATCCCCAGCCGGGTGGTGACCAACTACAACTCAGCCCATGACACAAATGCCAACCTGACCATTGACCGCTACGTCAACGAGAAGGGGGAGCAGGAGAGGTACTCCTGGGACAAGATCTGGTGAGCAGCACAGCAGGACCTCAGGCTGCCCAGCCCTGGGCTACTTCTGTCCCTTCCTCAGAGCCTGGCAGGTGCTGGCGGAGGCGGAGACTTCTATATGCTGGTTTCCCCTGCAGGAATTTCCACTGCTGGGTGGAGTCGTGGATGGCCCGCCCAGACCTGGCTGCTGGCTATGATGGATGGCAGGTGCTGGACCCGACGCCTCAGGAGAAGAGTGAAGGTACAACAAACATGCTCCACACGGAAGCTCCATCCACCTCACACCCTGACACGGCTGGGTCGCCCCACCACAGCCACCCCTCGTGGCTGAGCCCACAGTGGTGACAGTGGCTCTACTCCGTGCAGGAGTTTACTGCTGCGGGCCAGCCCCCGTCAAAGCCATCAAAGAGGGTGACATGCTGCTCAAGTACGACATCCCCTTCATCTTCGCGGAGGTGAACGCCGACGTGGTGTACTGGGTGGTGCAGGGCGACGGGATGCAGAAGCAGAGCATCCGATCCTCGGATGTGGGGAAGTACATCAGCACCAAGAGCGTAGGCAGAGACAACCGGGAGGACATCACCCACAACTACAAATACCCAGAGGGTATGGGGGATTTCGGGGGCAGATGTGTCCGGGGAGGGATGTTGCTCCTGGGAAACAACTGCAGCAGGAGGGCTCCAGGGCTCAGGGCAGAGCAGCCCAGACCAAGCCCTCCCAGTACTCCAGGGAATCACAGGAATTTTGTGCACCACAGGGTCTGAGGAGGAGCGGGCAGTGTTTGAGAAGGCAGAGCATCAGAAGAAGTCCATCGGGGAGGAGGATGAGGGGCTGCATCTCAGGATCAAGGTGTCAGAGGGTGCAAACAAGGGCAGTGACTTCGATGTCTTTGCTGTTGTCAACAACAACACAGACGAGGAGCGTGTCTGCAGGGTGACGCTGTGCGCCCGTGCCACCAGCCACAACGGCACCCTCGGGCCCCAGTGCGGCCTCACAGACCCAGTCGACATCGACATTGAGCCCAGGGCAGGTAAGAGACCCACTGATGGTGAAGGAGATGCTTCACCTGGGCTGGGGTCAGCCTCTGTTCAGCTGCTCAGTAGGCAATGCCTCCTGGGGGCATCCTCCTTAGTTAACTACCTCTGTGGATTTTTAATCTTTGCGAGAGGATGAGGAAATTGCTCAGGCAGAAGCTGGAAATGCATTTGGAGCTGGACAAGCCACTGCTGCTGTAGCTGTTACGCCAAGGGAGCCAGCTGGGCACACCCAGGCTGCCATCCCATGGCGTCCCAGGCACTCTGTGGCATGTGCCTGCTTTCCCTCAGTCTTTGGGGTAGGCTGAGTGGGATCCTTCTACACCATGGAGAGCAGAACTGGCCCAGGTCAGCCCTGAGTGCATGGTCCCAGGCTGGAAGAAGTGAGAAGCCGTGGGTTTCCTGGCCAGCAATGCCGAAGCTCTCGGTGTCTCCTTGGGTGGGCGTTTGGCTGCCGAGCTGTCCTGGCACAGCCCCCGAACCTCCCTCACCCTCATCACACGTGAACATCACCATCTGGTCATTAAACACGAGTTTGGGTTGAGTTTGCAGAGACCCTTCAGGGCTTGGAAAGGCCACACATCTGCTGTCCTGGAACAGCCAATGTTTACCCTGCATCCAGCCCTGCTCCTCACCAGCCCTCTTGCAAACGCAGCGCTCGGCACTCTGCCAGGTGTTGCGCTGCTTTAGAGGAATGAGGAATGTGCTGGCTCTTGCCACCATGGAGGGGAGAGGGATTTGCCTCTGCTTATGCTGGCAGAAGCACCAGCAGGTACTTGGAGCCTTTTGCAGAGCAGGATGGGGGAGTGGGGATACATACTCATCCTGCTAGATGAGCCCTGTGGCCTTTGGGGTACTTAACCTTCCTGTGCAAAAGTTAATCCAGCACCATTTTTTCTGAAACATTAATTATGAGCTCCTGAAACTTCTACCCTCAGTTCCTGCCTCAAAATATAGACCCCGGGACTTCCAAGACTGCATTCTTTAGGGCCCACCATCACTGTGTGCCAGTGTGGGAAGTCAGGCTTGTTATTCTCCCCACACTCTCAGCTGATGCTACAGCACTTCAGATCTTGCCTTGTGAATGTCAGGATCCATTTCTCATGGTCACAGCCACTCTGGGCTCCTTGTTCCAGGCAGTTCTGCAGTTGGTTGCTTTCAGCCTCCTTCCTCCTGGACAGCCCCATCCCCGAAGGAGTTTCAGATAAGCAGCACTGAGGGCTGAGTGAGGGCAGCTGCCAGGGACCAGACTGCCTCCCAGTGCCCACACTGGCTGCCAAGGGCTGGCACTCTGGGCCCCTGGTGCAAACATGACCCTGGAGTCTTGCCCTAGTACATGGCTCTTTCCCATCCCCACCCCCTGAACAACCCTTCTGGCACTCACTACTGGAACCCTAACCCTGCAGGAGCCCCAGTTCCCCAGTCCCTGCAAGGCACCTGGAGAAGCTCCTGGGTAGCTCACACCATGCCAGCAGCAGCTGGGTGTCAGTGCAGGACTGTGGGTTCTGGCCTGGACATGCCATGGGTGCTGACCCCTCTCTGCTTCCCCTTCCAGAGAAGAGGGTGCCCCTGCGCATCCTGTACGAAGAGTACAGGGACAAACTGACCCAGGACAACCTCATCAAGGTGGTGGCTCTGCTGAATGATCACCAGACTGGCGATGTCATCGTAGCTGTCAGAGACATTTATGTTGAGAATCCACCGATCAAAATCAGGGTAAGGGTCCAATGTCCCCTCCCAGGCAGGTTTGAGGGGAATGAGTTGCTGTGATCATCTCAGAGGTTACCCCTGGGGCTTGGACAGCAGGTCCTGCTTCACTGAGCAGGGCTGCATCCCCTGGGACCTGCATCCCTAAGGTCCTGCTTCAGCCCCGGGGCAGGGGGAGCACCATAGCCCCCTGGATCAGTGGTGCTTGGGGTCCAACCTCTCCTACTTGCAGATTTTAGGAGAGCCAATGCAGAATCGGAAGCTGGTGGCAGAGATCAGCCTGGTGAATCCCCTCGCAGTGCCTCTGAATGGCTGCGTGTTCGTGGTGGAGGGCACCGGCCTCACCGAGGGGCAGTTGGTCAAGGAGCTGTAAGAGCTTTTCCCCCTGAACCTGGCTGGGATGTTGGGAGTGGTGTGAGGGTGGATTTCTGTGTCTGGAGCCCCCAGGGAGGGGAGTCATGGGGCACACCAGGAGCCAGGGCTATGCTAGTCCCTGTGGACTCCGAGTATCCCTACCCTACCCCTTGCTGGGGAAGGGGTTCAGCCACCCTATAGAGGTCTTTGCTTGCCAAAGTCCCAGCGCTGTCCCACAGCACCATGGGCCCTGGGAGGGTGACAAGGGGCTCTGAGGGTGCCAGGCCACAATGGCTCCTTGCCTTCCCACAGTGAGGAGCCAGTGGAGCCACAGGCAGAGGCCAAATTCCGGATGGATCTGATGCCACGGCTGTCAGGGCTACAGAAGCTGATGGTGGACTTTGAGAGTGACCAGCTGACAGGGGTCAAGGGCTACCGCAACGTCATCATCGCACCCCAGCCCATGTGAGCAGTTACCATGGCCCCCCAGCTGCAGAAACCCAGCCTCGCTGGCCCCCCACCTGCTTTAGCCAAGATGGTCCCGGAAGGGTGATGCCAGAGCCCAGCCTGACCCTGACACGGTGGCAGTGATGCCCTGCTCCTCCCCGGGAGCACAGACAGGATAAAAGGGCTGATGAGGCCTGGGGGCTGCTGTGGCGGCCGCTCACTTCACTGCTGTTCTCTCACCCTGTGGGGTGGAAACATCCCTGTCCTGCCTGTCCCTCAGCACTGGGCACAGCGGGACCCCCGTGCCAGCCCCCTCCTCTGTGCAGTGCTGGCAGCCCCAGCCCACAGAGCCCATTTCCACAGAGGCAGCAGCAGAACGACCCCTCCAGCCCCTGCCATCATCATCCTCTGACTGCAGCTCCATAGAGAGGTTTTATACTGTGAGCACAAAGCTGCCTATGCACCTATAAAACAAATCTATAAATACATACTGCAAATAACCTGCTTGGTTACAGCCAGGCACCGGCTTCGATAACCATTCTGGCACTGCAGACACTGCAGGGAGGGATGGGACATTACCTTGATATGAATCAACTATGCAAACACTGAATAAAAACTCTATTTTTCACTTTAAAAGCCAGACCTGGCACTTCTTGCCCTTCCTGTCCCCACAGCAAGACCCAGCAATTCCTTGCCCAGCATCCATGTGGGTGGGTGTGAGCTCTCCCAGCCCAGCACTCAGGTGGGGGTCATTGCCATAGCTGGCACTGCAGCCACACTGGCCTCATGTTGGCCACCCCCTCTCCCCCAGATCAGCCTGGTCTGGTGTTCTCGGGGTGTTCTACACTCAGCCCCCAAGACACCTTCCCAGGTAATTCTCCCCTGTCAGGAATGGTTCCATACTCTGCTCGGAGAACTGGCGAGAGAACACTACAAGTAATCGAACCAATAGGTCTTGCCCACGCAGGCTCTGGGCAGGGCTGCCCGCCCAGGCTGGGGCAGGTGAAGGGCAACTGGATCCTGCACAGGGAGGCAGGACAAGAGTGGGAATTTATCTCACACCTGGAACCAGGGACAAGGCTCTGCTGAAGAGAAACACTTTCCATGCCAGAATGGCCCTCCCACATGCTCCCCACAAACAGGGTGGGAGTCTCCCTGCTCCTATAAACAAACACCACAGAAACCATTAGCTGGTGGTGTGTGAGTGAGGGTCTCACAGTCACCACAGGCCCAACAGAGGGGTCACACCGGCCCAGGACAGTCTGTGGGACAGGAAAATCTCACTCACACTGGCTGGTCCCAGGCACCCTGACATTGTGGTGTCTCCCATCCTAAAAGTGACTCAGGCTGGGTGGACAGCTGGAGTGTTTCCCATCAAGGACAGCCCGTTCTCCAGCTTCCCTTTCTGTTTATCTTTAGGACGAGATAAAATCTCCATGTGCAGTGCTCCAGACACAGCTGCTGCTTCCCCAAGCCAGGCTGGGGTTCATGGCCAGAACTCCCCAAACCCTGGCTCTGCTTCCCCCATGGGAGGCCAAGGATCCATCTCAGCTCCAGCCTCAGCTCCTGCTCCCAGCATGGACCCTGAGTGGGCAGAGCAGAGCCCAGGCCTCATGTGCAGCAGCAGATTGTTTGGCCAATAAAGCCTTTCAAGAAATCCCCCAGGAGAACCACATAATCCCCTTACCCTTTGGAACTTTACGCACCACACCTCCCTGTCCTGCTTTGCTCTAACACAACCCAAAAAGGCATCTGGAGGCTAGGATCCCTATGGGGTAAAGTGGGGACAGAGGTGGGGCCTGGCACAGGGAGGGATAAGGAGTTGCTCAAGCTGTTCTCCCAGGGGATGCAGAGAGCCCACCCTGTGGCATGGGGACAGAGCAAGAGCTCCAGGAGGGAGAGATGGGCGTTCTCACTGGCAGTCAGAGCAAGGGGTGGGGGCCATGCCAGCCCCCAGCTCTGGCAGCACCAACCCCCCCAGACCCCAGTGCCAAGAGCACATGAAGCCGCAAAGAATCCTGAAGGAGTTAACAGCATGAACCAGCGCTGCCTTCCCTGTCAGGAACATTCCTCAGCCCAGCAATGATGCACGGCCCCTCTTTAGAGCATTTCTAACTGGGCTCCACTGAGCCGGGCCTCCAGCTGCTCAGAGCCTGGGTTAAAAATAACCAGCAGCTCTGCTGCTTCAGAGCTGGGTCCTGATAAAATAAACATTAGAACAGCTATTCCTGAAGGTCACTCCCATCCATCTGAGCCTCGGCAGAGCAAGGCTGCTCCGCTGAGAAGGGAACAGACGCCAAACGTTGCAGTTACGGTTTAGAGGCAGGGGTTGGCTCTCAGGGCTGGTTTTTCCTCCATTATCCACAGAGTTGAGGTCGTGGTGACCGTCGTGATTCTCTGTGCCCAATCCAGGTCACCGAAGTGCTGCCACACTGCATCCATCTCCCTCTGCCCATCCTGGATCACTGCCACAGTTCTGGGCTGTATCCATCAGACCCTTTGGCACTCTCACTGTGCAAGCAATAAATTATAAATTAAGTGTTTCCAGTATCCATCGCATGGGAAGGTTTTAATTCAGTGCCAGGCCAAGTGCCAAAGCCAGGCAGGAGCATTCTCGGGGAGGAGAGGTTCTGGATATACCTCGGCTCACTGGGGATGCTGACTTGCCAAGAACTGATTGTAAACTCATTTTAGACTTGATGACCTTTAACTTACCTTCATTGATGGATCGAAACTAGAACAAACTCCCATAAATCAGAGCTTTCACAAGAACAAATCTGTGGGATTTCCAAATGCTACTGCCTCCCCAAAGGTCTCCCTCCTTCTCCACAAACATGGAACACATTTTTACTTTCCTTGGTCCAACGAGACAACTGAGGCACCATCAAACAGTGTAAGAGACAATAAACTCCCGATGACAGGAGGTCCCGCTGCACCCTCACAGGAAACCATTTCCTCTTCCACAGCCATGGAAGGTGCAGGAGACACTATGGAGAGATGCCTCTTCCACAGCATGGATAACTCCAACAGCCTCTCTGTGCCTGCCTGATCCCTGATGCAGCTTCCCAGGGGAGCCCCCCGCCCCCGTCCATCCCCTGTGAGGTCCCTGTCCTGCCCCTCATGGTGGGCTGTGCTGACACACAAACCAGTAAGGGCTGGTCAGCTGGGCATTGGCAGCAGAGGGATGTCCTTTACTGCCAGTGCTTGTCCCTTCCCGCAAGACAAACCCTGTCTTTTCCCAGAAAGACAAAACAAGATTTGCCTCTTCCCTGAAAGAAGTGACAAGACCCTAAATCTGTGAATGATTTACTATTAGTTGTCACACAGCTTTGCTCCATCAGCAGCAGCGCAATGCTTGGCCACCATGCACCAGCCAAGCTGCAACCCAGCATATCCTTGCATGGACTCGCAAACCCTGTCCAGAATCCAATCTTGATGGGCTGTAGAACACCGGTCCCTCAGGCTACACCCAGGGGACATTTCTGTACCCAAAGTGTTTGTTTTCCTTAAAAATCCCCTTCCCATGCTGGCTGGTCCTGGGGTTTCCCGGGTTTGGCCTCAAAACCTATACATGACCAGCACAACCACGATTCCATCTGCTCCAGCACACAGGAATGCCTGTGAGGCCCTTGGCCTTTATAAAACTTCCTCCTAGATCTCATTACATGAAGCCACTACTGCAAATAAAAATAAAGAACGTTTTCTACCTACTGTTGCCTTCCAGCAGGTGAGAAAGAGGCAAAGGATGGCCATGGCACGTCCCCAGAGCCATTGAAATCACTGGCAAATACGTGTCCCAGCCTGAACTCCAACAGACTGGCATTATCTGCTGTGACATTTCATCCAAGTGTT
>WBMY01015744.1:39113-64740 GCA_013397315.1 Donacobius atricapilla
TTTTTGAGCATTAGGGACAGGCTATACTTTTTCTAACTAATCCTAGAGATAAATATATATAAAGTTTAGAACTGACCAGGGAACGTATCAAAACTTGGCCCAAAAAACCAAAGCCCACAGCAACCTGCCCTGCATCAAAACTCTGGCAGCACAACTACCCACCCTCCCCCCACAGGATGCCTCCACCAGTCCAAGGCTCTGCCAGCCCTTCCTCATCACCATCACAACCTGGGATCTCAGTGAACCCGTCAGCTAGTCAGGAGTGAGTTCCTCACCTTGTACAGGTGCATAAGCCACCATTCCTTGGTTACACAGTAGGGAATGCACATCGGTGCACTGAGGTACTGAACTGCAAAGGCAGCTGTCTAACAGTCAAATATTTTTGGAGGCGTTTGTTCTTAAAAAAACAACAAAAACCCGATTTGCAAAGGCAAGGAAGGACAGCCAGTACCTTGTCACATTTATGTCCCTGAAAACCCCACCTTAGTTCCTGCAACACCACACAAAGGTGGTTTTCACTAGGAGGAACCACACCTGCTCCCACAACACTGCCCGGCCTCTGCAAGGCTTTGTTGAAAGCAGTGCTAAATATAGTCCCTTTAAGGGAAGATTTGTAAATCAGTATAAAACATAATCCGCTTTGCAGATACTCTCCAGGGCATATGAAACAATCACTGTTTGCCCACAGAGGCTGTTGCAGACTGGTTAATTGAAGAACCCCTGAGCCTCCCCAGAATCTCCAGAATTAACTCCCAGGGCAACCTGAAAACTCCCAAAGCTGAGAGCCTCAGTCACACTGACCCTGCTGGAACAGCAGCTCTGGGTGCTCATGCAGGGAGGCACCTTCCTCCCATTTCAGGCCTTTATTTTTCCCAGAGTAACAACTGACATATTCTACAGAAATCCCCCATTTCCACTTTCCGTGGGAAACCGACACAAGGCTCTCCCCAAGTCACTGCCCAGGCTTTAGAGGGGTAAAAAACCCAAACAAAACCCACAGGGTGCCACAGCATTGAGGAAAGAAGTAAGGACACTACTGTTCAATGACACCCTCTTTATTCAAAAATAGATATCTATGAGACATTTCAGAATATACTGCTGTCAAATGGCAGCCTATATGTCTAAATTAATTCCTAAGTCAATTAATATACAGATTTAAGCTTTTGTTAAAAAAGACACACTGTGGGAAAATCTGTTTAACTTTGAGAAAATGTCACCCAGTTCACCAGATGCCCTTTGCCCAAAAAGTAAAACAAATAAAATTAAAAACCACTGGACTTCATTTAAATTAAGCAAAATAACACATACGCATATATTCAGAAAAAAAAAATCAAAACATTTCAACTGAAAAATAAAAAAAACAGACAGACAACGCTCTCACAGATCTGCCCAAAACACAAACGTGAGATGCCAACACATTTGTCCACATCAGTTTTTGACAGTTTTTGTCCTATAATGGATACACATTCAATCAATGCTCAAAATAACTTGGTTTAACAGACTCAGGGTAATGCTGTGAGCTGAATCGGGATGGAAAAAGAGTCTTTTTGTCTGGGTTCTTGAAGTTTGGTGTTGGGTTTTTTTTGTTTGTTTTTCATTTTTGGCAAAAGCAGAGAGAATGTACAGTGCTTAATCTAAAGTCTGGACCATAAAAGGCTGCACAGTCAAAGTGACTCAGGGAACGCAGAGTTCTGCCACTGAAAAAATTCCTGTAAACTAAAGAGAAAAAAACATCTATTGGCTGGGCAGTGAGGGTGCAAGGAGCGTTAAAAAAGGACAAAAGGAAGTGTCAGTAGGAAAAGGACGTGAGCTTCTGAACAACTGAATGATCAAAAGATGCTGTGTTGTTGTTTGCTGCAACTGAATGCTGACCGGGCTACTGAACAGCCTGCAAAGTAAATTAACGCAGAGCAGAACGAGCTTTGCATTTCTACATTTTCTTCTCCTGGCTTTGACACCAGCTCAAGGACACAGGGAGGCACAGAGAGAGAGCATCTCAGCTTACTTTAGCCTCTGTCTTACAAAACCCGTGTTACCAGATCAAGTGTCTCCAGAAACAGAACCTGTTTTATAGTGAGAGGTGCTAAATTTAAACAGAATTGTATCCAGATTGGAATGGTTCAGTGATCAGAGTCCAGGTTGTCACACCTAACACACAAAACTGAAATGTAACTACACACCTGGCAGCTAAAACACTAGCCAGCAACATAATGGAATTAAGAGCTTTTTAAATTTACCTTTTTTGTTTTTTACACTTTTCCTGATTATAAAAATCAACTCACAATCTGTGACACAAAATTAAGTACATCCTTCTAATATCTACATGCATGGACAGGGTACATGTGCATACAGGATATATGCATATATATGGGTCTATTTTCTATATAAATAAATATTTATACCACATTTAACTTCTGTGCATCAGACAACTTCACTAAAGCTATGGAAAGAATTTATATCGTATTTTCAATGTAACCATCCTGAGAGCAGACCTAACGGTGCCTGTCACAGGGACACCAGCAGCTGCCACACACCATTCCAGCCTCTCAGGTCATTAAATCAAAGCTTCCATCACCATCTAATTTCATAAAATGAAGAGGAAAAATGTGGTATAAATCTAAGGTAGCTAGAACAAAATTTACTTCCACTCCCACTTAGGTAACATCCAGTTCTGCTTTGCTCAGCACAGTGTAACTTATGAATCTTCCCCTAACTCACAAAGAAAAGCTGCTTATTTTTATTGCCTGTGACTTGAATTTACATCCATGCCAAATGGGAACTACCTTCACATCAGGCCACAGCATTATAAGGAACTGCAGGTTTAGGAAAAATCCTTCCCTGTACCATTGCTGAGCAGATGCCTTCCCCTGACGGCGTGGCACAGGACTAGCATGCACACACACCCCTACAGGCCCACGAGCCATTCCACTGCTCCCAGAGATGGGGCTCATATACCCAACTAAAACAGATGAGACTTATTCAAAAATTATACAGTATTTATCAGAGGGAAGGTGCTACATGGTCAACCTTCCCCTGGAAGCTTCCCAGGTATGTGTGTACATGATTCGTGATCTTTGTGGGGTATCAAGTGCTAAGAGCAAACAGCAACTAAAGAGTACGGGAAAAGATGAGAGAAGTTTGCCTAAACAGACCACCCCCACTCTCTTCAGAGCTCACAAAACTCACTCCTCTTCCTCCCCTCACATGAGCCAGTGTACACAGAGAGGGTGAGTATGAGCAGCCAAGAGGTTCAAAGCAGGGTCTGCAAGTTCCTTCCTACTGCAGATCTTGGAAGACTGGACTTCCAGCCAACACCAGAATCTTCTTACTTCTGCTGGTAATAATGAAAGCTGGGGCACACGGTTTGGTCTAGTCTGTTGAAAACAGGTCCCCAGCAGACGGCAGAGGTGCCAGACCTCCTGTGACATTGGGCAGCAGTGACAGGTCTGGAAGGCTCTGGATGTGAGATTTCAGCTCCTTGCGCACTTGGGTTACTCGAGCAAGCTTCTGTTTATATTCCTGGGGGAAAGAGACAAGAGAAGAAAGATTAAGCACAGGTTAATTAACTGTGCTGTTAGTTAAGCCAGGAGTATCTTCCAGGTGAGGACTCACAGAAGGTGGCCAGGCCCTGGTGCTCTGAGCAACTGCTGGCATGACTGCAGACCTTGCCATCTGCCCCAAATTCACAGCCTGCCCACAGGCTCTGGCATCCCTAAACTAATAACCCTGCCCTGCTTTACTAATTTTACATGTAAAATGTCCCCAGACCAGCACACAGTGGGGCCTGACAGAGCATTTGAGAGAGCTGCTTTATCCTTGTGTTCTTCCCCAAATACTGACTCCCAGCTGCTGCCAAGAATGTTCCTCTGACACCCCTCCACTGCCAGAAGCTACAGGCTGAGGCACACCACAGGTATTACTATGCCGTCAAAAAGCTCATTGCTTTCAAACTTGATCAGTTTTGAACATTTAATTAATCCAATTTCCCCTTTCAAGTCATGAAATCAGACCCAAGTCTTGGTTGTCAAACAGGGCCTCCTTTATGAGCTCACATTACAGCCCCAGCAGCTGTGCTGTGAGACTGGCATGGCAGGGACCCCATGGAAACATGTGCAGGACCAGGGAATGTAAACCAGGGAAAGGCACATCCACACTGGATACAGACACTAAAATCTTCAGGATTTTATTACAGAGGGGAAAAAAGAGCAAGCTAAAAATCTCCAAAGAGGAAACTTGCAAGTGTTTTTTCCACAAATGAGGTCTGGATTGAGTAGTAAAAGTGCAGTAAGAAATCCCTGTCCATGTGCAGAAATTCCCCCAGGTCTCAGATACCAGTGACTTGTGTTCATAATGAGGAGAGAGAGCAGTTTGGACCCTCAAAATGGAAGAAAGAAAGAACTGTACCTTGGTCAGTTCTGGTGAGAGGCCACTTAAGAGCAGCTCAGCACACATCCAAGTTATCCAATACAGAAGATTAATTAAAGACTGTTTATGCAATTTTCAAAGTTTTGTGATTCTACACATTCAACATAACAGTCACAGAAGACAGCAATTGAAGGAATGAAACTCCAGTAGCACGTAATTTTTTTGGAATGTGCCAGTCTTTACTCAACTACATGTGGCCTACTTTTCATGGCACCTCCAGAATGCAGGAAACAATGAGCGTAAGGAAAAAAACCATACACAGAACAGACTGTGACACAGCCAGCTAGAATATCAATTTACTTTTCATTTCTTAATTACTTGGCAAAGAGAACAGAAGTTTATATCTCTGAAGATCAAATGAAACTAGGCACATGTTTAATCAAAACATCTTTCTGAAGAGTTTACAACTTTAATCCAGACTTTCTAACCTTCTCAGTGATGGAAATTCTCTTCACCTTCTCCAAACATCAAAGCACAGCAGTTCCTGTGGGGTTACAAGCAAGGAGTTTACACTCTCTGTGTTTCATTATTTTGAATTAGAACAGTGAGAGCAGCCACCAATCTCAACTCCCGATACCCCTGCAATGGTTATGCAAGTGTACCCCATAAACTTCCTGCCAGCACCAAGCAGGAATATCTTTTAACAGCCTATTTCAAACTTAAATCCTTTATGAGGCTCAGTGAGTTAATATAACCAAACACTTCTGTTAACACACACAGGATATACAGTGAAATAACCAAGTCCAAACAAAGCCCTCCCAGCTCCATGAACTGCAGGGTGCTGTTCTCATGCCTAGAGAACAATAACAAAAAAACCCCAACCACCTCAAGGTGCACACATTAATTTTGAGAGGATTTGTCTTGTTTTAGTGAAAGATAGAGGATCAGGACCAAAAAAAGAATGTACCCACATCCCTAATCAAACTCTTTCAGGAAGTCTTAAAGAGAGAAACAAGTTGAGAAAGTCATGAGATGAAGACAGGACAAAAACAAATCCCCTAGATTCTTTAGCATTAATAGAGAGCAGCAACAGATAAAGAGGGATTCCATGGAGGCACAGCATCTGACACTTGGGACTCTTCTCCAAAACCCTGGGAAAAGGGAGAGAGTGCCCAGCTCGGGGCTGGCACATCCCCAGTGCTGCAGGCAGGAGACAGCAACACACCAGCTCCTGCACACACAGCAGAGACATCAGGAACATCTACTGAGCTCTTGTACTCCAAATGCTGGCAGAGAAAAGGGTGAAAAAGCTGGACTTGGAGATGCACAGAAGACCATCTTAAAAATATTTAAAAATCCATAATTCAGGCCATTGTCAGGGAGTGATGTATATCAAGCCAGGAAAGAATGAGCAGTACTTCCTCCTCAGGAATGCCAAACTGTCAAGAGTGAGTATCAGCAGGTGTTACTTTTTTCTGTAGTAATTCCCACTAAAGATAAGAACAAAAAAAAAGAAGGCCAAGGCAGCTGGCAAGTCCTCCAAGACTGATAAATGGGCAGTGAAGATGAAAAGAAGTTGCAAATTCCAGGCATAAGCCAAGAAAATACCTCAAATATGGCTTGAATTGCCAAGATCCACACAAAACAATTACAGGTTTATGGATCCAATTATGGATCTACATAAAACAATTATGTAAAACCAGGTACAACCTCCATAGAAAGACTAATGCAGGGCAAAACTGATAGGATGTCCAGGATCCACTTCTCATGGACAGTCAGGACTGGAATGTGATGGCTTTTGAGCTGAAGATGATTTGTGTGACCATTAGAGTTACTTTAATGCAAACAACATTCCATCCCCAGTATAGCTACTTAGGGGAGGGAGAATCTTGCCAATGCCTTGCCTGACAGCCCAGTTCTCATAAAACACACTGACAAATGAAGAACCACCAAGATGTGTCCAAACCACATTGCTGTTGGCAAACATACAGACTTAGGAGCAATTCTTCTGCATATTAACAGCACCAATCTGCTTCCAGATTCACAGTTAACAGCTTCAAGTGTTTAGGAAAATAGTGCTCTTAGCATGTCCTTATTTTCATGGATACTGTACGTTAAGGGCTACATGAAACACTGCGTTAGCAGAAATATCCTCCCAATTTGGAGAGAGAATTTTGTATGCATATGATGACCAAAAATAAACATCAAGTCACCTTGAGAACCATACTCCTTTCAATTCTAAATAATTCCATCTTACTAGTAAGTAAATGCAAGCATTATGTAGTCAACACCAAAGGCCCCCCACCTGCTAAAAAACTAACTGAAAAAATAAGAGAGAAAAAATTCTCACAAGAAAAAAGCATCAACAGCCCCCAAATCATTAAAAACTGGCTCAGACAACCATCACTACATTCAGGAATGGAAACGAAGAGTGTAATCCAGAAACCAAGACTTCCTAGAATAGATGAATACTTACTGGACAGATTGGATACACATCACAGAGCATGGTAGAAAACTGTCTGCTCCATGCTTAAACCCTCTCCATCCTTCTGGGCCTGAGATGCTATGCTGACTCCTGGCAGAGCTCTCAAGGAGTGGAAAGATCCTGAGCCAGAGCTGGGACAGGGAATGCTGGCTGCTCCCCTCAAGAATACAAAGCAGCAGAGACACAGAATCCCCTTCCAGCTTGAGCGTTTTGCTTTTTCCACAGGTTCTGGCCATATTCTGCAACACAAGACTCTGGAAGCAGGTTTTATGGGAAATCATGTTTTTCACGTAGCCCGTGACATGCCTGGAAAAGGCACCTTGCAGATTTCTCCACGAGGTCCTTCCATTCAATGAAACTGAACAACACAAAGTCCAAAGAAGCTGCTGCTTTCTGAGGCCTCCATTTGTACTGTGTTGAGCTAATTGTCTCACTGCTCAGTAGGCGTGTATTAAGATTAATAGTATTTGGATGCTATTTGCTTTTTTTAGACAAAATAATGAGATCTCTCCTGTAAGCAGGAGTTTCAGGATGATAGAGAAAAAAACCTGGCGCTGTGCCACATGGATGCTTTTGCTAATCAACATTTCCTTTCAGTGCATGGCATTCTACATCATCAGTGGCCAAGAGAATTAGATACTCACTCCTTGAAACAAATGCAAAATCAGAATTAACCACCGCTGAATGAAGCTGACAGAGTGTTTCACTCCAAAGCAGCCATGCTTGAACATTATAGAACTGACTGTAATCAACATGACAGGAAATTCATCCTGAGCACTGCTGTGTGGCCTGGTTCACCTTGTCGTGTTCCACAGCACAGATTTCAGCTTATTTTGGCTCAGGGTGTGCACTGGACACGTCCTCTCCTGCGCAGGGTCGAGCAGGAACATGCTGTAAGTCATCACAACAATTGCATCTACTGAAAAAACATCTAGCTAAGCATTAATGAGAATTTGGAAAGTGAATAGGAAGAGCAGCCAGTCCGGCGCAGTTTTGATATGATGCAGCTTGAGGCAGCTGTAGGAAAGCAGAAGACCACAAGCCAGGGGAAAAATGCATCAGAGGCTTAGCAGAAATCTGGAGAGTATGTAGTGAAGTGAGAGGTCTGACAGCCACGTGATTGTATGTTCAGGTAAAATCTCTCTTTAAAAACATTAAATACACTACAGTACTGCAGTAGGTTGAGTAGGTATTTCTTAGCTTCTGCTCCTTGCCACTGAACCTATGTACAGTACTTTTAAAACAGTCACTAGAAAAAGAACAGAAAGGAAAACTTCCACCATTCCACAAGCTCATTGCATCAGAACCCTCCTCAAAAGCAAAGGGAAACCAAATGCCAGGGTGAAGCCAGGTTTCCTCATTCTGCAGCAGCAAATCTGAGGTTTTATCTGAAAGATGCAGTCCAGGAATCAGAGCCTGAATGATGTATTTCCTTACAGAGTCTTCAGTTCATTTTCAGACCTTAAATTTGTTCAGTCTTGCCCTTTTAAATTTGACAAGGCTTCTTTCTTCTGCAGCATCATTCATCACACTTCAGCAGAGATGGTGTTTCTGCTTGTGGCAGAATCAAACATTCTCAAACTGTAACTCGTTTCCTTGCTCTCCTCTTTGTTTAGGACAACAGAAGAGGCAGAAGTAAAAGCCTCCACAGGGCATTTCTCCAGCTGCTTCTCAACCTCTGCAATGTTCAAAAGCTCTCAGAAAAAGCCCAGGCTGATGCCACTGTATGATAGACACAAATCATCATTTCATTTGCCAAATACCCTTCCAGAAATAAACACTGAGGGCGGTGCATTTGATGTTCACCACAAAAATCAACACCCAGGGCACAAGCCAAAAGCAACATATTCACCTCTTCAAGCATCTTGATGCTTTTCTAGCTAAGCAAGAGAGTGGTCATATGTTCGTTCACGTCAATAAAACGCATAAAAACACTGTATGTTAATATAGTATTATTTTTATTCGCTTTTATTGTTTAGTATTATTCCGTTAGCAGCACTACTGTAATTATAAGTATCTACAAGCACTTACAAAGTGAAGGAACTGTATCTTTGCATTGTGCAAAGAAACACAGCTGTTGCCTCGAGCCATATATGGCCCAACAGACCCACATTCCCTGCAGGTGTCAGCTCACATCCCCACAGAGCAGCCTGCGCTCTTGTCCCACACTCAGAGGCACCAGTGGCTCACAGCTGGCAGGACTGGTGCACAGCCTGGCATTTCTTGCCCCGTTAGTCGCCAGTTTGGTCCTACAGACCCAGATCTGACACTGTCTGGGTGCCCCAAGCTCAGGATCTCCCTGCCACGGTCACAGAACCAACCCTGCTCTGCTGCTGCTTCCCAAAGCTGCTTCTGCTACTTCACACATGTCAAATACTGACAATTTTGTTTCCTGGCAGGAACCCTAAAACATAATCTCCTATTTCACTGTCTAAACCACTGAAATGAATATATCACACAACCCAAGAATTCCTGTCTGAGGGAAGCAGCAGCCACAAAGCCGCGCCAACAGCGACACACTACAGAGACCCAGGCAGTGGAAGCAGCACAGCAATAAATTGCCTATTAACCCACTGAACTAAATTGTATTTCAAGAAAAAGTGTAGTGCTGGGCAGTCCAGAAAACCTCAAGTGAGAATGCACTTCATCCCTCAGAGATGCATCATCAAAGAGGGTTTGCAAATTTGTATGGCCACAGCATTAACACCTTATTAAAGGTGCCTTGAAGCCAAGAATATTAAAACCCACAAACATCTAAAACCCCTCAGAGCTCTCAGCAGGACTCTAAGTGACAATTTTTCAGCTGCAGCCAAGAGTCAGAATACTTCCCCTAGACTGGATCTTAAATACAGTATGTTCTTTAGATTTACAGCTGCAGACACGTAAACACATACTTATTTGAGTAGATACACCTCTCCATACACACTGCCTATGCTACAGCGTTCCTCATGTCACCTTTCACCAACACACGTACAGAACATATGTGGAAAAATGGCCTTCACCAACTGCATGTCAAACCAAAAATTCTGAATGCACAATTTCCTCCCTATTTTTCTGCCTCTTCTCCCCATCACATTAAAACAAACCTCCCTCCACTCACTCTAGGTTTCCTACTTGTCAGTAGTTATTTCAGGTACCCATGAAGCTTCTACACAATTTGCCATTTCCTTGCTCTATTTTGCCTTGGTTCTTCCCAACTCACCTCTTTATCTGACTTCATTTTAGAGCTGCCTGGTATACCAACATGCGACGTTCTCCCCACTATGTTTCTATTTTACACAAACTAATTCCCTGGATTTTTTTTTCTCCTTGCCGGCCATGCATTCCAGAAGAGTGCTCTGACTTCAAAAGACAATTCTCCTTGAAGTCCTGCAGGCTCAGGTGCTGGAGGACAAAAAACCTCCCCAGCTGATTGTGCTCAGTAATTGTAATGTGGCAGCAGTGGCCAAAAATAACACAAATCAAGAAACTTCCACTGGAAATTCAATACTACTGTGAGATACAAGGACAGATCTCATTCTTACAGAAACAACAGTTCCTGTTTCTACGCCTGTCTAAAAGTGGATTTTATTTCCTGTCATCTGCTACTGTGAATGTCCAGGCCACCTCTGATCTGTCCCAGCCATGGGAGATCAAACAGCAGCTGCAGTATCAAACCCACAATTGCTGAGCATGATGAAGCACCATGTTAAAAGAAATTCAGTGTTAAGTGTCCAGCTGTTGAACAACAGTATCCCCCATACCTTTCAGGAAGTTTGTATGAGGAATACTTACTTTTGAAAATAAATGCCTTCTTTTAGGCTCTTTAGTATCAGTTCGGGGTCAGTTGATTTTACTGACTGAACTAAAGAAAATCTACCTTAAGTGCTCTTAGACAACAGTCAAAATACCACAATACCACTCCTAGGATAAAGGAATCCTAATTATCAAACTTTGATTTTTTCCACTGCTACCCTAAAAACAGAGTTTGTCCATATGTTATGATCTTCAGGATCTGCTCCAGCTTCCTCCCTTCAAATCACCTGTGCGTCTTCACCCTTCACTGTTTCAATCCTTACTCACGCCAGCTGCATCCATGCTGATGTGTAATTTCTTTCCAAAGCAACTGATGACAAGAGCTGTGTCACAAGGGTTTGACATGCAGAGTAGTCTGAGCATTAGCCCACAAGACACAAACACACTGAGTTCATGCATGTTTTGACAATTTGCTGTTTCATTAGGGGACAGCATGAACAGGATTAGTAAACAACTGCAGCTCTTTAGACCACAGAAATTGTTTTTCAAAAAGACAAAGATCAGCTATTTTCATTGCTATCACAGTTAAAGACTTTGTGAGTAAAGAAAATGCAAAAAACATCCAGAATATTTTCCAAATTGGGTATTTCCATCTCTTAAAATATAGCCCTGAGTTTTATTTCTTTCAGAAATCCTCCTCCCCAACCAACAGCCTTAGCTAGATGAGGATGATGAAGTAAACAATCCATCTTCTATCGAAACACACCCTCTCATCTGTCAAGAAACTTACAGCACAAGAGGAAAAACTCGAAGTACCAAAGATTCTGGAAAAGATACCTCAAGAGAGCAAAGCCTACAATGAGTAGATATGTAAAATTAGATTGTTTTAAGTTATTTTCTCATTTCAGACCTTGCCTAAGTAAGTGTTTTGGTTTTTTAATACATTTTTAATTGCTACAAGTTTCAGATCCTTCTAGTAAAATGCTTATTAGCACTACAAAGAAAAATCCAGGCTTATCAATACTGTGAGAACATCAAAGACTCAAACAAAACTGATAAGTAGATCTGGCCTGCCTTATCTGTAACCAGCATCTTCCACTGTTTATTAACCCTCTACAAGGGCAGAACAATGGAACTCTGTAATCAGGCAACATCCCTCACTGAGGTTTGAGAGCTGACATGAATATCAATTGTGCCTCATGTTCACTGTTGGAGTGGCATTTCCTGCAACTCTGTTTAGACTGCTACAGCACTGAGGCCACCTTGTCTGGCAGAATGACAAAGATGCTAACCTAAACTGATATTTAATAAGATCCTAATATTTAAATAGGATCGTTCTTTATTTTCTAATGCAGTGAAGAACTTTGTTTACACCTAATAGTGAGCAAGCAGCCTGTCCCATTGCCATCAGCAGGATTACTATCATTAACAAAGCAACTCAGCCAGCAAAACACTTGATTTTCAGGGCTACATTTCTGCCTCTGCCAGAGTTACAATTTCAAAGTAACATTCTTTACCAAAAGGACGTTTTCCAAACAAAAAACCTCCACAACTGTCACAACATTTCAGCTAATGCATTAGAAATTTTAATTTCACGTTGTCATTGTGGATTTCGCAGTTTCACAGTCTCAAACTAACTCAAAATTATGAATTGTTCTGGGCCTTTTAAAATATTAGTGTGCAGCATTTTGCTACCTATTTACTGCAAACAGCAGTATGTCTATCATTTATGTATCTTTTCACATACACGTGTCCTTCTTTAAGCAAGAAAAAACCCCCAAACCTGACCCAAGACTTCCACAGAAAATAAATCAGTTACCAAACAAGATTTGGTTTCATGACATCATCTGTATCCATGTCTAAAAGTGTTTTTTCTGACTCAATCATAAGACTGATGCTATGCTTGAAGAAATTCAGTCACAAGGCATTGAGAAGCTCCAATATAAACACTGGCAAAGAAAACGCTCAAAATGAATTTTGTCTGGGAACAATGTTGCCGAGCTGTCAGAAGAGAAGGTTTGCCACCAGAGTAAACAGAGGCTGCAATTGCTGCAGCTCAGTCTCCTTCCAGGAGATTCTGTCCTCCACATCCCCTCCCATCCCAGCCCGCAGCAGCTGCTCATCCCCAGCACAGCGTGCAGAGAAGCCCTTAATGCGCCGCCGAGGGGCAGTTTGGCAGATGGCAGAGTGACATACAACCACGGTCATTAATTAAACTCCTGCTAGTCCCACACTGTGCTGCAGAAAGAACTTCCATGGAGAAGGCACGTTTTGGATAAACAGCTGTAAACAGCTGGCTTCACAGCCTAGAATGCTGGGCAAGCAGGGGAGCTCAGCTCAGCCCCAGGCTGTTTTAGAGTCCTGCCCTCTCTGTTCAAAGGAGCTACACAGAAACACAAATCACTGTCTTTCACTACCAGCCCCATTTACACTGAACCATAGAAGCTATGGGTAAGTGGCTGTTAAAGGATGGAGAGCAGAAGATGTAGCTTAAACTGCTTCCCCTAAACAAGAGGGGCTCAGGAGGCAGATGAAGGACACCTAGGCATCAGGAAAATAACAAAAAACCCAAGCAGTATAAAAAAACCTCACCTAATTATGGCAAAGGGAGGGTAACTTTTTTTTAAAAGGGCATGTCATAACAAAATAAAGTATGTGTTAGGCAAGTCTATTTTTTTTTAAGGAGTATAGAGCTCTTGGCTTTTCAGGTGCATTGAAACATCTAGACCGAACATCAGGACACATCTGTACTCTCCAGATATGACACTGCTTTCTCACCCATTTTCCTCCAAGTGTAAAGACAACTAGAACTTAGATAACCTAGAACCAAACGTAAAGATTACACCTGGAATCACATGTAAAGATAAGACCTGGAATCACGTAAAGATAACACCCGGAACCATCTCCCTTGGGAGAAACCCACAGATTAGGAGTCCAGGGAGAGCGTTCGGTGAGCCAATTGCTTTGCCAGCCCCAGTAACAGGCGCTCACCTCCAGCTTCTTCTCCTTCTCCGTGAGCACGTCCTTCTGGTTCTGGGTGTACTCGATGAGCATCCGCGCCAGCTGGCGCCGGTCCTCCAGCTCGGCCGCCAGGCGCCCGTTGTACTCGGCCAGCAGCAGGCACGCCTCGTCCACCGTCTTCGACAGCCGCTCCGCAGCCTCTTTGTCTGCGTGCAAAAGCGGCGGGTGATTTAGAGGACAAAGTTTAAAACTTCCAATTGTTGACAGAAGGGCTGCGATTCACAAGCCGCAGGCACAATAACATCTTGTTCGTAAATATACTTCTGGCTTGACAGGAAAATAAGGGCTGTTATCACAGGGATATACAGGAAATAGGACATACACCCTTCGTGGGCTGTATTTTAGACACTGACATAACTGACTGCATTTAATCCTTGCAGAGATGTCAGTGAAAGTGGGGATATAAATCTATCAATAGTAAGCCTCTATGAACAGGTTAATTAAAATGCTAGAAGTATCTTCAGGTAAACAGATCAGGTGGCTGCTACAGTGTGCACTTGTTAATTCCTCCTGTCTATGAGAAATTTCAAATGTATTGACATAAATCTAAGAACTGCACACAGTCCAGTTGGACACCAAGAATATATTACGAACAGCCAAATAAGTGATAATTCATAATGAGTTCTAAATTAAAACTACCTCTAGGAACAAGAGTCAAATCAGTTCAACCACCAAATGCTTCTATTAAAATTACTTTTCAAATGCAATTGCAAATGTTAATTTAAACAAAGACTGACAGATTAATGGGGGTAGCAATTTGCCTTTCCCATAGCAATCAAGGAGTACGTGTGTACTCAGCAGTCTGGCAGAACTCAAAAATATATCAATCAAGGACGTATGTATTCAGCACAGTCTGATAAAACTTCAGGATAGCTTAACAGTTGAGGTGTTCAAAAGCAAACACATTCACTTGAGAACTCTGGCCCAATTTCCTTCATATTCTTGCAAAATGCTGAGGATGCTGTCAAAGTAAAAAAGCTTCAGTCCAATCCAAAAAAATGGAAGTAGCTATGTAAATTTAATCTTCAGTGTTACTTCACAGGATTGCTATCTGTTAATTACCCTGCAACTACAAAGCAAGGACACAAAAGCAGGAATTCACTCCACCATACATCGTGATTATTAAAAAAAACCCACACATTGATTTCTAGGTTATTCTTTGGACCCATGTTCATTCATCTTCCAGTCTCATACCTGTAATTTTCTCCAGTAATGAAACATCTTGAACTTCCTGAGGCAGGGAAGCAATTTTTTGCCGCACTGTCGCATCTCCTGATGCTGCATTTTCCAGGTCTTGTAGGGCTTTGATCAAATCCTCGGTCTAAAAAATGAGCCAACAGTAAAACCAGGTAACCTTAACCACATCCACTTCCCAAGGATGTGGTCACTGCAGAGGAGCTCACCCACCTCTGAAAGGCACCATTTGGGGAATATTTTCTTCAAGTAATTTTTAAACCTAACACAAGGAGTATTCATTGGGTTTACACTAATCCCAGTGTTTAGCTCCTCCTGCAAAATTACAGCAGGGTCATCCTTTTCAAGACTCTGCAGTAGGAAAATTCTCAGTCAAATTAAGAAAAATGATCATTTAAGACATAGCTGAGAAGGACATGACCACACCAGTCCAAGAGAACCACCAGCCCTGTGTGCTGCCTCAAGCTGGGACTGAATCTTGCCCCAGGCATTCCTGACAGTCTCTTTGCCTCCCTGGAATGTACAGGCACCTTTTTGATCTGCTCCAAAGCTGCATTCTGACAGAGCAAAAACACCCAACATCAAATTTCCATCAGTCCAAACACAACTGTATTAGATTTCCATCATGACAAGGTTTAGAATTCTGCAGCTTGTTACTGAGTATAAACACCAGTGACGATAAAAGCTCTTTCTATAAAGCAAACTTTGTAATCTCCTGATTTTGCAAAGCCATGGCTGTCCTCATCCAGCTCCCTGCGAGCACACAGCTTTCTGCAACTGAACTGGGCTCCTCAGTGTGCCCTCAAGCTCATCTCTCAGCCGGCTTTAGTGCACGGAGGAAAGATGTGTCAGTTTAAAATAATTAACTCAGAATGCATCCAAACTTTAAAAGGACACGGATTAAGTCAGCACGAGGAGGACCATCCCTGACATGTTGTATTTCCTCCTTGCTCAAAAATATTTAAACAGAGAAACTCCCTGAACAGGAAGAACAAAGTGTTGCTTTTTTAAAAAAAATCCTGAAGCAGGGGAGGTTTCTGAAACAGAACACGAGGCCCATAAACACAAGCACTGATTTTTAAACTACAGTTCAATAGTTTGAAAGCTAATGAAAACACTGACAAATTTCAAATAAATATTTTCTTAATATGAAAAACAAAGAGGTCCATTACCTAATGTTTACTACCTCCTTGCAAATTGCAAATGATTTCCAACAGTGACAATGTTCATAATCAAGAGAAACCATAAGCTGCAAGGCATCTGGAGGTAAAAACAACAACAAATTTTTCACTTATTTCCTTGACAACTGTTATTTATTTTTATTTTTCAATGTTTACAGTTTACCAGATGGATGGTGTAATTTTTTATCCCCTTCAAATAGACTCTGGGTTAACATATGTTCATTCTGTAGCCTCAAATGACCGCAATGATTTTCTATTTCATTCCAAATACTTCCACACCAGTATCATGAAGCCTCTGAAGTCTTCAGTGCTGGTTTTCCTACCAGCTCCATACAAACACAACAAACATTGTGCTTTTTAATAACTTATGGAAAGATATGGCCTACGAAAGAAAATTGTGTATTAACTGTTCACAGTTTTAGGTTTCAGAGACAAATACACTGATTTTCAAAAGAATTTAAAATATGGTCTGTTCTTCTAGTAGTCCTTTGAGATTCTGTCCTGGCAGCACCGTTGAGACCTTGGGTTAGCCTACCTGGAATTGCTCACAAATGACACACTATTGCAGCAGGAAAAAGGAATCTGTTGCATTTCACATGGATTTCTCAACCCCAAATTGCATCCCGCCACTAAACCCATTTCACTTGTTGTCAGCTCCACCTTGTGGCAGTGACACAGGGGAGGTGGCCTTTTGGCTTCCAGAGCTCTTCCCAGGTTCAACCCATTCCACCTACCAGCAGTGGCCCAGCACTGGGGTCTTGGGGTGAGTAGCTCCCAGGGTAATCATCATCTTCCTCCTCTTGTATTTGCTGAAAAGTTCGCTTTAAAGACTTCTTCTCCTCTGCAACTGAAGACACAGAAACAACTCATTTGGATGCTAGATCTGCCAAACCTATCTGTACTTCAAAGAATCAAACCAGACGGGTGCTCTGCTGATTAAGCCCTCTAAGGGATGACCACAGCTGGACTTTTAATGCTGGTATCATATTCCAAACATTCAAATGCATAACAGCAATAAAAGTTTGATTTTCCCCCGCCACGTATCTCTGTACACGCCAGTCTGAGGGTGCACAAGCAGTATGGACTTCATATGTTTGTGTCTCCTACAATGAAAGTAGAAAAGGCAAATAAACGTGCTATTTGTCAATAAATGAGAGATTTCAACCCTGTTCAGATGCTCTGGCTAACACTGAGAGTACAGGTGAGGATTTCTACCAGTATAAATGAAGCACTGATGTGAAGGTACACAAGGACAGAAGAATTCCAAGTTGTCTTTCTGCATCAACCATATGCTCACTGCAGTCCCACAATCAACACAGTAATTGCTGGTTATTCAACCTTCCACTCTTTCACCACAAAACATCAGGAAAGTTCTGTGAAACTACAACTCCAAGATGTGACAGCAACAACAGCAATGGGCAAAGCATGAACTGATCTCCAAGCAGGTAATCTGCAATATTTCAGAAACAGGGAGGTCATCAGGCAAGACAGCACTGGTTAAATGAACCTCAGCATGGCAAACATTAGCTTGAAAGGGAAGAGACAGTTTATTTATACGAGTCAGAAATTCTAATTAAGCCTTTGATCCAGCCACAGAACCTTCAAAAGAAGGCAGATCATTTTTCAGACTTGCCACCAAAGACAATAAGATATGGGGTGATTTGTAAGAAATCTTTGGACAGTCTCAAAACACCTATTCAGTGCAATCAAGTCTTGCCAAGATAATCATGGAGTTCACAAATAGATTCTGTATATACTTTGATTCACAGGAAAATCCAAGATCACTCAATTTAAAACAAAACCAGATTGTCCCATTCTAATGGGGAACCAAACAGAAAGGTCTGCCCTTAAATGCAGAGTTTTGCCTGCCTTGTCAGGTGAGACATATGAAAAAACTTCATTCTAATGGAGAGAAATCAGAGGAGCTGTTACATCCTGCTTGTTGGGGAAAGAGCTGAATGACCTTCCCAAGGCAGACACAGACACATCTGTCAGAGAACAGACTCACTCAATCGAAGGCAAAACAGCACACAAAAGCTACCCTGAACCAAAGCAATTGTTGACGTTTGATAGAACAAAGGTACCTAGGCTAGAAAAAGGACAGCTAATTATTACATGTATCCAACTGATGTATGAGTGCTTGACAATCTGACTGACAAGCCAGTGAGGCACCAGATCAACAAGGAAAACAGCTGCTGCCCACTGAGATCTGCGAGAAACATGAGCTGGGTTGAACAGGAGATGAGCAGATGATAAAGTGGCCAAAGACAGCATTTAAAATTACCCAGCCCAACACAACAGGTCATCAGTATTTATCTCTTGTATGTACTTATCATAAAATGATTAACCAACAGAGGATAAACATGAGCCAATCAAGAGAAGAATGCATGACCACAGCGACCACACAAGTGAAATTAAATTGAGAGCTGGGATTCAAATTGCTGAAGTTATTCCTGCTGTGTTGCCAACTGGTCTACCACAAGACACAGCATTACACTTGCTCACCACTGACACAGAGAGTTCAGAATTCATTGAATATTCTATCCAAACAAGGCCGAATGAGTCTGACTGGAACTGCTCTGAAGTCGGTAGTGCTGAGCACCTGCAAACTTAAGCACCAGTCACTGGAGAATTCTAGAAACACTGTCTCGATTTCATCAAAACAGAAAAAAAACCCTATGCCTATCTGCAAACCCAAGAGCATACTGAGCAAAAGGACCCCTGAAAGAGAACAGAAGCACAGCACAGATTATAATACACCCTGCTTGGGTAACTTACAAGATCTGCCAGCCAGGAGCAATTTAACCATCACAGTCTACACTAGCAGAAAAGCATGTCAAGTCCAGCCAGAGAAGGGGAAAACAAGCACTAAGAACATCTAGAACTGATCAAAATGTAATACATATCCAAAACAATGAAGATAGCCTTGTAGAATACAGACAGCTTCTTCCATGAAAATCAAGAGCCCACCTTGACATGGGCATAAAGACAAAGAAACCCCAACAAAGTCAGGTCTCCTGCTTTGCTGCGCTCTTCACAGAAACTGAACTACTCTCTAAAAGCCTCCAAAGGGCAAAGCACTCTCCACTTCTTCAAAACGACAGATAACTGCTCTCCTCACAGCTTTGCAGTGACACTCCAGGATGTTGTTACCTTGCTGTTGCAGAGTCCACAGACAACAGCAAAAGTATTTCTGCACCAACTTCTATGCTACTAACCATCTCTGCTGGCTTGAGAAAGGTTACAGTGTCAAAGGCCTTGCTGACAACTAGGAGCTTTTCCTGTCAGCTGGACACCTCAGGGAACTTCTTCCCAGCTCAGGTGGTCACTTTTTTGTTCTCAGCTCTTGATGCCTGTTCAGACATAAACAAGCTTCTGTTGAGCAAGCACTCCCTCCAACCATTCCAAACCCTTTCTCTCTTTGGGGGTAGATTACTTGTGGTTCCTCAAGTTCTCATTACAATATATATTTGTTGGCAGTCTCTCCTAGGGTGAACACAATTGAGTTGAGCTGCTCCAAAACCATACCTAGCCCTGTGTCCAGGTGCTTTTATTTCAGCTACCCTCAGAAGCCTCCCTGCCTGCTCTCCTCCATATTTTAATACAGGTCTGACTTTCTGTGCCAGAATTTGCAACACAAACACAATGAAAGCAGTCAGGGAGCAGCTCAGTTCTGTGTTAAAAGTGACACACTCCTACATCACAGCACATTCAAGGACTTTCTTCAACTGCTTGTTACAAAGACAACAAAAAGAAAACACATCAGCTGTATTGGCTGTATTGCCTAAAGGGTTTCACATCAAACCTTTAAGACCTATTTTTTCCAGTCTTTGAGAGAAACGGGTGGTTTTTTTCTTCCCTATTGCTCGTGAAAAGAAACATTCTAATAAAAATTAGATTAATGAGAAAGCAAATGCAAGCTTAATGAATACATTTAGAGATAAAACAATGTATCAATATTCAAAAGCTCATTTCCATGCATATGCATATCTCCTTAAGGAATCCGGAAGACTAAAATCTGGTAGTCAGCTGCACCACTGAGCAGTCAAACCAGAGAATACAATGCTTAGAAAGGGCTGGTCGTCTTACCCCTGTCTCCCTGAAGGGAAATCAGCTCTGCTCCACAGCAGGAGCTTAGCATGTGCAGACAACTGAATTGCTGCACATTACCCAAGGCCTTGCAACTCACAAAACAAGAAACAAACTGTACCACTGAAACACTCACTGATGAGCTTTATAGACGTATTTCCTCACTGATACAGGACCCCACTGCATTTTGGCAAGTCTCACAACCCTATGTCGTGCTGGTTGTGCTCTCAAGGCAAGCAGAGCCATCCTTCTGAGGGAAGCACCCACCAGCTCGGCAATTTACAACACGGCAGTGTGCAAAATAACAGAGAACTACCTGCACTGACCTGTTGCCATACCTCAGGCTGAAGAAAAGAATAGTTGTTATCACAGCACCAGGTGTTATCAACAGTACCAGGTGCCCTTAAGGAGCTCCAACATTTTAACAGCACAGCTTGCACCAATCTACAGACACTAACATTGCTATTTCTCAGCTGTGCCTGCCTTGGGAGTCCACAAACCCAGAGAGCCAGAATGGCTTTGGAGGAGCACTGGACTATGGTTTTCCACATTTAGGACAACTGTTCTATCTGTAAACCAGGACACCTTAATCTCCATCTTGCCCATGTTCACCTGTTTGAAAATGGAATACAGTAACCACAAAAAAAGCCTTCTGCAACTCATCAGAAACTCAAACACTAATTTATCTCAGAAATCCATAAAACCCCCATGTGAAACTAGCTCTTACCATCAAGAGGCTAATTTACACACACACCGGTCAAAGAAAGGAAAAAACCCACAGGATAACTCTACTGAATGTTTCAAATTTCTTTCTGACCATGAACTGACAAGGCAGTAACATGCACACTCATGAAAAGGCCTGACCTTTCCTTCAAATAAAAGATACTACATCAGTATCTCAAATTACCCAGGCAAAACCTAAATTTCCTGCCAAGTGAAGCTGTGCGCATAGCAGTTCTTGAAGGGTTTGTATTCCTTCACTCTGCTTCCCACAGACAAAGATCTGTTACTCTAAGGAAGTCTGATTTTGTACAAACATTTTTAAGTTGAGAAGATAACAGTAGCAGAAGTGGTTGATACTATCAGCCAAAGGGAAAGGACACTGAGCAACAGCTGATTGCCAAATGACCAGGAAATAACACATGGTATCAATTATCAATGCCTTTAGATTCAAAGTTAAACACTTATGAAACACCTACCCAGCTACACTAATTTACAGTTTCAAATCCTCAGTTAACCTGGTCAAGGTTATCAGGAGTGTAAATTCTGGCCTTTGATAACACACAGGTGCTTCATTCACTGCACCCAGACAAGAGGAACCACAACATGAGCCAGTTCAGGCAGAACTTCACCTTCGCCGCTCAGAGCACAGATTCCCTGTCTCCATACAGATGGGACAACTGCTTTGGTCAGGGCAGCTGGCTCACATATGGGGAAAAACTTGTAAAAGTCATCTTTCAAAAAGTGTACCTCAATGAGGGGCAGGCAGAAGGGCACCGGTATGAGCTGCTAAAGCATCCATCCAGCAGTTCTGCCCAAAGCAGTGTGTGAAAAAGCACAAAGCCACAGCCAGCAATGTCTTCACATACAGATCTCATTTATGCTCATACCTTTGTATTAATTCTACATTAAATACCAACTCAATCAGACCTTGTTTTCACCACCTAAGAATGGCATAAGAGCCTGTTACTAATGACCAAACCGACTCTCTCACATCAGAACTCTGTGGGGAGGAAGAGAAAATATGACCAGAGCAGCAATGTCATTCCAGCTCATTTGAAGACACTGACACTTCACAGAATCATAGAATGGCTTCATGGAAGGGACCTTAAAGACCATCCCATTCCAACTCCCCTGCCATGGGCAGGAACACCTGCCACGAGGCCAGCTTGCTCAGGGTCCCATCCAACCTGGACTTAAACATTTCCAGGAATGGAGCAACCACTTGTTTCAGCTGTAAGGCAGACAAATATTCCCTTGACCAGAACACTCTTGATTTTTAGTGACCCTCACCTTCCATAGTTTAGGCATCCCACTGCTCCCCTCTTTCCACTGGAGCACTACTAGTGAAACCCCTCCAAGTGCTATAGAAGAGGCAAGATCTGCCAAAGCAGTAAATCAAAACACAGTAAACACAAGCTTATGCTCAGTTTCTCACACGACTCATGCAGTAATAAGGTTACACCTGTGATATTCTAATGACATTAAATTATGCAAAGTTACAGCTTTCTCCAAATAACATCAGCTGGTGTAAGAAAAAAAGATTTCAGACAAGCTTCTGGGGCATATATTCCAGACTTCAATTACTCAAAACTCCTTGCTGCATCATAATAAAATACAGTAACTATGGAAAACAAAACTATTAGTATGATAATGAAAGCACTAACAGTATTGAATAAGGCACTCCAATAACCCAGCTGAGCAGTCTCAGATATGCAGAGTGGGACACTTCACTTGAGATGGACACAACAGTTCCTGCATGACTGACTTGCCCTCTCCCCAAAAGGCAGCCCTGGAGCATTGCATCTGCACAAGCAGCACCAGACATCACGCCCAGTTAAGCTCACTGCCAGGCCCAAGGCACAAGACAGCACACCTGCAAACCAGAACTGAAGGTTTAATGAAAATCAGACTTCTCAACACAGTCCTGAAGAATCTCCATGACCAGCTCTGGCAACAACTCGACTAATACTGCCCAGAGCTCAACTCCTCGCAGTATTTCCAGTGAAACATGCACCAATTTAAAAACAAAACACACATGACAAGCTATATGAATTTACCTTTTGTTTGAGGGCTGTTGGAGTCTTCCATAGACAGTTTGAGCTGCTGGATGAACTCGCTGCCATACACACTCCTCTCCTGCCAGATGTTCAGCAATCGTTCCAAGGGCTTCTTGCAGCCCTCATCTGCTTCTCTGTTCAAAGATCAGGAAATCATTACAGTTCAGCTGATCAACACTCCTTATGTTTTCAGAGAGCATCTCCCAAACTGGCAGCTGCACCCACTGTGATATCCGAACATTTAGAGAGAATCTGGCTCATATTATCTGAGACAAACTGTGCAAAACACACTTGTGGCAAATTTTCCCCTTTATTTGACCTAAAGATTGCCTGGAAATGCCCCATCATTCCCACCTCAAAGTAAGGGCAGAAAAGTTGTGAAAGAAGAAACTTGCTATCATTCAGAATTTGCAATAAGAGTTTATAAAACACCCTGAAGCTGACAAGTTTACAACTCCGAGTATTAACTTTAAACAGTTGTTTCAGTCAATTACATCCCAATTAAAAGCAGGTTGATTGGATCATTAGGCACTTAAATGCACTCAGAGCATGCTCTGACAGCCAGCCCTCCAGAACAGACAAATACCCAGAGCATTAATGTTGTTTAGCTGAGATAACAGGACTTATGCCGTTTAGACACAACCTTAACTAAACACCAGTGCATTTTTGATAAGGTGCTGGCTGCATCACTTCTTCCCTTTTAACTATGAAATTTTTCCTTGCCCCAGCAAGGATATTACTGATCAGGTAAACACACAAAGAAACTGCTCAAACCAGGAGGCTAATGAGAATCCAGTGACCCAAAACATCAGCTCTTTTAAAGTCTTTTAACAACGGGGCAGAGTCGTTCATTATGTGCCTTTAATAAACACACCCAACTGTTCAATTCCACTGCCCATAAACAAATCTGCCAGATCTTTAGGTAACAACTGAAATGAAGTCCATAGGAGCTGCACATAGAGAACAAACGTGAAGCTGTGAAGGACTGCTACACACACAACATTACCCATTTACACTAAACAGTCCCCAGCCACAAAGCAGTCAGGATCCAACCTCTACTACAAATAGGGTATAAGCACCCCCTAGACTTAAAAAAACCCCAACAAAATCGAACTGAATTAAGCTTTGAATAACAAGAATGCAAATCCCTAGAGAGGAAAGCTGAAATACAGCAACATACCTGGCAACGTGAGAAAATGCATCCACGAGAACAGATTCAAATTCCCGGGTAAATTCAGGGCCTTTCCTCTTACTGTTCTGGATGACATCGTTTGCTAAATACAGGAAAGTAAGTTTCCTACTCGATTTTGCTGAGAACGGGGGAAAAAAGAAAAGGAAAAAAGGAAAAAAACAAAAGGAGAGTTTGCATTTATTTCTCACTTCTTTCATCTGGAATCATTAACAGGGCTTTCAAAGTTGTTTACAGCTTTGCAGTCAAAAAACAAAGTTCAAAACATTTCCATGTTACCAAAGGAAATCAAGGGCTTTTAAGTCAAGTAGTTCCCAATGTCCTCATTTCTGCTCTTTTTTAATTAATTCATAAAACAAACAGGAGTTTAATGTTTTTTGTGCACAGTGATACCTCAACTCTGAAAAATCAATAAATTTTAAACACAATTAAAACAAGCTGTTCTAACCCACCAGCAAATGAATAAAACAATTAGTTTATTTTTTATTAATTAACTTCAGGAAAAATACTTGAATACAACAGTATAACTCAAAATTGAATGAAACTGTAGGAGAAAGCTATTGTGGAGATTCAAAAATTTTCAAAACAATCCTCCAAACATCAAATTTCTTCAATATACTTTAAGTTTTCCTATATTGACACCATCAGTTTCTATTTCAATACGGCCAGAACTGGGGAGTTCTGCTGTTCCCCCAAGCCAAACAACCACGAACACACATTAGGCAGAAAACAAAGGTGCTCATTTCCACAACAAAAACTCATAAATTAACTACAAATGGTAAAAACCAGCAATCACACAGAAGACACCCCAGTTCCTCCAAGGGGCTGACAGTGCCGGTGCCCGCAGGGGAATGGTGACACTGGCTGCTTTCAGAGCTGCACCTGGGGACAGGGCATCCACACAGAATCCCAGAAGGGTCTGGGCTGGAAGGGACCTTAAAGATCACCTCGTTCCTACCCCTGCCATCGGCAGGAACACCTTCCACTAGGGACTGGCAGTCTCCCTTGACTTCAGGTTGAAGCCATCTGGGAAATTACCTTTCGTTAATCTGCAAAAAAACACGCACAAAATGTTTCTGGATGATAGCACCAAAGAGTTTTATAGACTTCTACAATTACTTTTTCTTTGCTTATCTCCTCTCACTAATTCTATAATGGGTGAGTTGTATGAAGCCAAACCCAAAATTTAAAAACGGAGCCAAATAGCCAGAGCACTTCCACGTGTTCCCCGAGCACAGCCAGGGGAACGTAATTCGTACCGCTCTTGTTTTACACCCAAACCGCCCGCCCAGAGCTGAGCATCCCCTCCCTCCCTCTCAACCCACACTCGGCTGTGCCGCCATCCTCTGCCTTCCCCAAAACGCCGCCTGTATTATCGGAATACACCCCCCCACACGTGGTAATCCTCCCAAAGTTAAGTAAACAACAACAACAGCAGGTGAACAGCGCCCAGGCTCCCATGAACTCCCCGGGGCACCGACTTCTCCCGGTGCCGACCCGCGGAGCTCCGCGAAGAGGAACCGGCCGCGCTCACCGGCAGCTCCGCGGGCGGCCCCGGTACCTCGGGACAGCGGCTGCCAGCGCGGCC
>WBMY01015744.1:64768-93928 GCA_013397315.1 Donacobius atricapilla
CCCCGCGCACCTTTGCGGAGCTCCCGGTGCCACACGGCGACGATGGGCCCAGCGTGCTTGCGGTGGTGGATGAGCCACAGCGAGAGCGTCTGCACGCTCTGCTGGGAGTTGCTTAGCTCCGACAGCTTCTTCTCCAGCGCCGACTCCGAGAAGGAGGACATGGGGCCGGGGCTGCTCCGCCCGCGGGGGGGGCGCGGCGCGGCCTCAGCGACAACAACCCGCCGGGGCCGCCACCANCGGCCCCGGCCGGGACCCCCCGGCACCGGGCAGGGCCCGCAGTCCCCGGCATGGCCGTGTTCGACACCCCGCAGGCGGCGTTCGGGGCGCTGCGCCCCGTCTGCGTGCAGCTGACGCGGGCGCAGACGGTGGAGAATGTGCGGCAGCTGCAGGCGCACCTGGCCGGGGTGAGCGGCGCGGCCCTGCAGGAGCTGCAGGAGTACGTGCTGTTCCCGCTGCGCTTCGCCCTGCGGGTGCCGGGGCCCAAGCAGGAGCGGCTGGTGCAGAGCCTGGTGCAGTGCATCTCCTCCGTGCTTGCGGCGACGTGCGTGAAGAAGCAGGAGCTGCTGCAGGAGCTCTTCTCTGAGCTCTGTACCTGCCTCGCTCCCCCTCCTAGCTCGGGCAAAGCCGCCCCTCTGTCCGAGGAGCTGAAGCTGGCTGTGATCCAGGCACTCCACACCCTGATGCATTCGGCTTATGGGGATGTTATCTTGTCTCTGTACCAACCTTCCACCCTTCCGCTCTTAGGATTTGCTGTGTCTTTGCTTCTGACGCTTGCAGAGCAAGAAAAAGCGAAGCAAATCAAGATCTCTGCTTTGGAGTGCTTGCAGGTCCTGGTTCTGCAGTGTGACTGCCAGGAGCACCGACACCTGGATGAAGACGAGGCGCAGCAATGTGGGGATTTGTTTGCTTCTTTTCTGCCTGGGATTTCTATTACACTGTCTCGAATTATTGCTGGGGACATCAAACAAGGTCACAAAACCACCGTTTCTGCCATCAGACTCTTTTATCTGATTGTTGGTTTGGTCATGGCTGACAAACAGCTAGCCAGAATCCCAAAGACTAAGGAAAAGCTGCCAGTGGAACACAGCAGAATATCAGAGCTGGTGGTCCACAGGGGACCTGACTGGACTAAAAGTACTGCTGAAAAACTCTCTCTTCTCTTGCACAAGGTGGTTGAGTCTTCTTCAGTTCACCCCCACTGGAAGGTGAGACTGGAGCTGGTGGAGCTGGTCCACCACTTACTGAGGAACTGCAGTCAGTCACTGGTGGACTCATTCAGTCACCTCTTAAAGGCCTTGGTTGGGCTGGTTAATGATGAAAATAGTGAAGTTCAGAGCAGGTGTAACAAAGTTCTGCAAGGGATCGCAGAGCAGAGGATTGTGGCACAGAACAGGGCTCTTGCTGATGTCCTTTCTGAGAACCTCCATTCCCTTGCCACAGCTCTTCCCCGCCTGATGAACTCTCAGGATGATATGGGCAAGCTTTCCACGCTGAGCTTATTGCTTGGCTACCTGAAGCTGCTGGGCCCCAAGATTAACATTGTCCTCAACTCTGTGTCCCACCTGCAGCGCCTGTCCAAGGCGCTGGTGCAGGTTCTGGAGCTGGACGTGACAGATGTGAAGATAGTGGAGGCCCGGCGCTCTGGGCCACCAGGCCCCTTGCAGCAGGGTGTGCAAAAGGGCAGGTGCCAGAAGAAATACTTCCGCTTCTTCATGGAGGAGAAGGTTTTCCAGCTCCTTCAGCAAGTGTGTCATGTTCTCGGCTACTACGGGAACCTCTACTTGCTCGTGGATCACTTCATGGGGCTGTACAACGAGTCTGGCCTGTACAGAAAGCAGGCAGCCATGGTCCTCAACGAGCTGGTCATGGGAGCTGCTGGAGTGGGAGTGGATTTCCTGCAGGAGAGGGAAGTTCCACTGAATGTGGATGATCTCAAAGGGTGCATAACGTCCATCCTGGATGAGTACATGGACCAGGCAAACTGGTATTTGGTCACTAGCATTGACACAGAGGAAAGCAGCCCTGAGCAGTCAGTGCAGCACTTGGGACCTGCTGTCCGTGCAGGAGGGGCGTCCAGCAGCACTCTCCTTCTGTCCCCAGAGCCCCCAGTCACAACCCGCACCATGAACAGCAACATCTGGCAGATCTGCATCCAGCTGGAGGGTGTTGGCTGCTTTGCTGCAGTTCTTGGGAAGGAGTTCCGGCTGCTGCTGCTGTCAGCTCTCTACCCTGTGCTGGAAAAGGCTGGTGACAGGACTCTGCTTATCAGTGAGACAGCACTGGGGACACTGGCAGACATATGTGAGGCCTGTGGTTATGACTCAGTGCAGTGTTTGATTAATGAGAATTCTGACTATCTGGTGAACGGGATTTCCCTGAATTTGCGCCACCTGGCATATCAGCCACATGCGTCCCAGGTCCTGGACACGATGCTGAGGCATTCGGATGCCAGCTTGCTGCCGCTGGTAGAAGATGTAATCCAAGATGTCCTGTCTGCGCTAGATCAGTCTTATAATAGCCAGGCTTCCACCTTCCTCAGGGTCCTCCACTCAGTCATGACTGCTCTAGGTACCACAGGGATGTTTACTTTGTGTAATTGAGCCTTGCTGTCACTAAGGGTACTTGTCTTGGACCTTTGCACTTGCCATGGCACGTTCTAGGTAGCCAGAGTGTAGCAGTGTGATGTCCACTGTGCTTTGCTTGCTGGGGCAGCGCTCAAGCAAAGATCACCAGTAGCTTTCCCCTTCCAGTTTGCCTGGCCTGCAGCCTTTCGCAGGAACATGGCCTTTAGCGGCTGGGAAAGGAAGGATTCACTGCTCCCATGAACATTCTGTAGGAGCACTTATGTATTCCTTTTTAACATTCCCTTACTATCAAGGAGGTGACTGGGATGTGACAGCAGGTGCCTCAGGTGCAATCCCATGAGGTGTGAGAACCATCTCATCTCTCATGCAATCCATGGCACCTTGCTGACTTGCAGGAGGGAATCGTGGTTGCTCAGTGACGCATCAGTTCCTTTTTTTGCAGTGCAGTGGTTTGGAATGCCCAGCGCTGAGGAGCACCAGCGAAGGCAGACTAACAAGGGGCAGAGCAGGGCTCAGTCCCAGGGGCAGCAGGTGGTGACAATGACAAGTCAAGAAGTGGAACGATTCTTCCTTGACTACGTCAGGCAGAAGCAGATCGCAGAGGGTGATCTTCCTGACCTGGAGGAGGAGGAGGCAGGTCAGTGCTGTGTATGGCTGGAGAGGAACATGGTCAGCTTGCAGGGAGACTGTGACCTCCAAGGTGTCCTTTTGTCACATGGGGGCCTTGGGACCAGGCTGACAGTCTCAGGCCTTTGGGCTGACCTTGGTTCATGTAAAGTGCTGTTGGGTGTTCTTGCTTTGTTCTCTTTGAGTGGGGGAGCCAAGTGTTTGCAGATCAAGGCTGCTCTAGCTCTGAGACACAAGCCCACTGGTTTTTCTTACCTCATAACAGTTCATTTTGGTTTAGGACCTGAAGTTTCCCCTTTCCAGGATCCTATTCATTTTTCTCATGTTCCCTTGGGAATCTCTGTACTGTTTTCTCCTGGCTAATGATGCCACTGCTCCCTTCTTACTTGGCCTTGGCAGGCACTGCAGACATTCATATAGGGAACGTTTTCGTCTTCACTGGGCTGTGCTGCAATCCTGACCTTTAAATACTTCATCTTTAAATACCCAGGCTTTTCATTTTTAATAAAAATCAATGGCAAACAAGTCCATGGTGAGAAGAGACTGCAAATGTCAGACCAGCTGCATTGTCCAGTAAAGAAAGCGAACATTCCCCAGCCCCATACTCGTAACTGAACCTGACACTAACTCGCAGAACTCATAGGCTTAACTGTATCTAAGCACATTAAAAAATGCCAAAGACCTTCCTCAGGAATTTGCAGAGTGGTTGTGGGTCGGTACTGTGATCTCCTAGAGCTCTCAAGTAATTTTCATGGCTACAGTAATGGTTTTGTCTTCCAGATGAGGTTCCGCTTGCTAAGCCAGAGCCCAACTCTGACACAGAAGGAGAAGCTCCAATGCCAAGCCATGCTCAGCTGGCCAGGGATGTGATGGAGAGGTGCATCCACTTGCTGTCTGACGGGAGCCTCCGAGTGCGGCTGAAGGTCGGTAATCGCCGGCTCTGAGGGGACAGATGGTGCCCATGAAGGGGCTGGTAGCTCGTCAGCGTGTGTGCCATGCATGCTGGGCTCCCTGCCATCCCCAGGTTTGTGCTGCCATATGCTCCAGCAGGACAGATCCTGCAAACCTGGCAAGAGAAAGGGACATAGTTTTTTGGGAGCGCTCTGGATTAGGAATGGCGGCCAGGTGGAACAGAATCTTAAGGGTGGCTTTGTATTGGGCATTTTCCCTTGATGCTCGTGACAGTTAAGTCTTGTGCTTTGTCCTTTAGTGGAGGAAACAGAAGCATCTTTCTCCCATCTGTGCCTCCCATCCCCCTTCCTCAGGCTGCAGTGCACAGGCTGATGAATGTTTTTGAAGTAGCTGGGGTGATGATAAGCAGGGCTAAAAGCTTGGCTTTTTTCTAATTATCAAAACCCTTTGAAGGTGGCCTCCTTTTAAAGTGCAAAGTGAGACAGAAAAATGAGGAATAACCTAGATTCTCATCCCAGCAGTCCCAGCTCTGCCAGGTGATCTTGCTGCCACAGCCGCAGTGGGGTCCAAGTGTACAGCTCAGCCTGTGGGATCAGGGCAGGAATCCTGCCCTGCTCCCAGCCCAACTCTGTACCCGGCACAGGTTGTGTCACTGCAATGCTTGTCCCTTTCCAAACAGGCCTGATCTCTAAGAACTCTTCACTTGTCCCCATTTCTGCTGCGTTAAAACTGCACCCTTTGCTGTTCAACCCCTCCTCCCGGCTTCCTGATGTGATGCTGGGATCTACCTGAATGCCTGGCACTGCAGCACTCAGAGTCTGTTCCCTCCCCTCCTGCCCAGGTCCTGGACGTGCTGGAGCTCTGTGTAACCGTGCTGCATCCTCATGGAAACCATCTGCTTCCCATGGCTCACCGTGTCTGGCCAGCTCTCGTCACCCGGCTGATTAGCGACGACCCTCTGGCAGTGCTCAGAGCCTTCAAGGTATGGTGGTGACTGCCAGCAGCATTTCCAGCTGGGGCTTGGACAGGAAGTGGCTCAGGCAGTGCTGCAGCTCAGGAGAGAGCACCAAGCTCCTGCAGCGATGTCTAAATGTGGTTTGGAGCGTGGGGTCACCATGCTGTGCTGTGGGTGGGTTTGTACCACTCTCACACTGCAGCCTGTCCACAGGTAAACCCTTGATGCTGTTCCTGGGGGAAGCAGCAATGTTGGTGGTCATTGCAGGGATGAGAAAAACAGCTCTGCAGCCTGAGCAGCTGTTAGAGGCACCATACAGTGCAGCTGGGCCTTGCTGGAGATGCAGTCCCAGCATCACTTTTGGAAGTCTCAGATTGAAGATAGAGGAACGTTTCATGATTGAGGCATTGGCAAGGGAGGGGAGAGGTTGAACAAAGACTTGGTCCTATAATGACATTATTAAAGAGCTCCTGACCTTGTCAGCTGGCTCCTTTCTCCTCCTGACTCACAGGCTGGCCAGTAATGCATGTTTCCAGAGGTTGCCAGCCCCAGCACTGCAGAGGAATTCGTCTGCTGGGCAGAGTGAGATTTTAGAATCCTTCAGTGTGAATAAAGAGAGTTTTGATTCCCCAAATTCCAGAAGCCATGCGCTAGAATCTCAGAATAGCCATACTATCATGTGCCTGCCCTAAAAGGAGGTAGAGATTGCTGTACAAAAACTCATTAACTCTTGAGAAGTTCAAGTCATCATTACAATTTGCACCCAACTTGGGTTTTGCTACATGAATTCCCCCCAAAGTGTCTTCCTGCCTAAATTCCAGGACGAGAAGTGTCATATCAGTGTAAAGCAAACACAACATAACCAGCATCTCAGTCGTGCACACTGAGACCATGAGCTCAGTGAAGTTCCAAAAGAGAGATCATCTGGCCACATGGATCCCCCTTTGTTTTACATGCATTTAGGGCCATTCTCTACCCAAGTTGAGTTTGATCCTGGACACACACCAGTAGTGTTGGGTGCCCTTCTCTGTAGCCACTTGGCCTTTCTGCTTGCTGACATGCTTGGAGAGTCTGCACCACAAGAGATTTAAGGATATAATGATATTTAATGGCATTTTCCATCAGACTCCTCCACTAATTCTGAGTAAGACTGCACAGCTGCTCTTACCTTTACTGTGCTAATGAGGGAAGGGCAGCCCAGGAGGTCAGGCAGGTGACACTGCAGAGCAGGGTGCAGCTCACTCAGCCTCTCAAACATTCACCTTCTGCTCATTATGGGGAAACTGGGGCAGGAGTGGTCACAGTGCTCTCACCTGCAAAAACGATTCTTCAGGGAGAGTGAGCGTCTGAATCTGCCAGGCTGGTGTGGCTCACTGAGCTCCTCCCAGGCCAGTGTGTGCACTATCCCCTGTCACTGGTGTCTCTCTTAGGTGCTGTGTACCCTGGCTCAAACGTGTGGGGACTTCCTGAGGCAGAGGTTCTCCAAAGATGTCCTGCCCAAACTGACCAGTTCCCTCCTCAGCCAGGCCCCAGTGAGTGCCAGAGCTGGGCCTGTCTACAGCCACACACTGGCCTTCAAGCTGCAGCTGGCTGTGCTGCAGGGCCTGGGCGCTCTCTGCGAGAGGCTGGACATGGGTGAGTACCAGGGGAAGCACAGCTTGTGTGAATCTCTGCCAGACTTTACTCTCTCTTCTCAACTTGCTGCTTCTCCTCCTGCTGACCAGGGAATTGATTTCCTGATCTTCTCTAGCCTGAATCTGTTCTCTTTGGGAGCTCTATAAATAGGTGCTGGGCACTCTTTTCTCCCCAGGACAAAAATGGGAGAGAAGGTTCCCACCACGTACAGAATCTGACTGCTCATCCTACTTGTGGATGAGAAGAAGGTATGAAACAGAGTGCCTGCCTTGCTGTAGGGTCTGTTGGGCCACACTTTGTTCTTACTGGACAAACTGGAGCTCAGATAAGACTTCTGGCTAGCTTGACTGGTTCCATTGTGGGCTTATCTCTGGGTGACCCTTTAAATCCAGCACATCACACTCTTCTATTGAATGAAACTCTGAAATTCTCCCCAAGTGAAATTTCTGGAACTGACTCTGATGAGGGAGAAGGTTTGCTGGCTAGTTGCTCTTTTCCTCTCAGTGCCCTTGATTGCTTTTCTGGCTTTGCAGCAAGATGCTTAAAAGGCAAGGTCAGAAGAGCTCTGGGTCAGACTGCTCAAAGGCTCTGAAGCCTCTGCTGCCAATTTGGAGCTGATTCCACTAGGCAGCAGCTGCTGAGGAGGTCACCTCCTACCCTTCTTTCCTGTTCCATTTCTGCAGGCGAGAGTGACCTGAATAAAGTGGCAGATGCCTGCCTGATTTACCTCAGCGCCAAGCAACCTGTGAAACTGCAAGAAGCTGCCCAGAGGTAATGTCTCTTAAATGCAGGTGTGTTGGGCGTACAAATAGTGGGGGACAGAGGGAGCATGGCGATCCCATTCCTTTTGCACCTTTCCTGTTCCACCTTCCAGCACGTTCCTGTACGCAGGGTCTCTCATGGAAGTTTTCTGTGGTGAAGTATCATTTACTCCCCAAAATGAGCTAGTGAGGTCAGTTGTGAGTTTGCACAGACATTACAGGTGACCTTGCAGTGCATTTGGGGACAGAGGGGAAGATGTGCTACTTGCTTTTTCCTAACCAAGTGCTTGAAGCTCCTGGCCCACTGGTGGCATCAAACTGCAGAGGGAAGACAGCTGTAGAAGAGGATGTGCCAGGCATTCCCTTGTATTTTATCACTTAATACCTTCTGCAGGCTGGGGGATTTACTTCTGTTATCCTTCCATTTTCCCTGGGCTCTAACCCAGGCTCTGCCAGGTGGACCAGAGTTTGTTTGGGAAGCTGTCAGTCTTGGCACCAGTATTGCTCTGAGAAGGCTGGGAGCGTCTGAAAGACGGTTTAGGTGAACACACTCCAGCTCTAGGAAGTGTTGACGGATATACTTTGCTGCTTGGTGTACAAAATCCTGCTCAGCATGTTCTGCTGTCAGGATAAGAAATCACTATTGTCATATGTTGTCACCTGGAACCAAGGCCAGAGATTTCAGGAGACAAAATGAGTCCAGGTACAGAACAGGGGTCATAAATCAGAAAGGCTCTCTGCCGAAGGATGGGGGTGAAAGCCAGCACCCCCCTTCCTGTGTGGCCAGCCCTGCCCTCCCCGGAGAGGAGGGGAAACCAGCAGGTTCCGCAGGCTCTGCGGTCTCGGATTTCCAGGGCAGACTGCTGGAAAGGGAAGCAAAGGGAAGTGCAGCCCATCCGTTCCCTTTCACAAAGCCCAGGCTCCCAGGGGTGCAGGGTGTGAAGGGCTTTGTGTGGCTGGGCAGCAGTTCAGAGCCAGCGCTCTGGAGCTGGAGCGTTCCTTTGTTTGTATCTCTGCGCGGGTGGGAGCAGGTTTATTTTTACCTTGGAGGCTTTCACGGTAGCACAGCAGGCTCCGGGAGCATTTGTTCTGCAGAGGGGCTCTATGCTGTGGGAGTGCATCCCCTTAATGCAATAATGCCTCAGTCTGTGCAAGCAATGCTGGATGAAAAGCAGAACACCAGGATTTATCTAGATATTTGGAATCTGAGGCTTTTAAATCATTAACCAAGCAGCTTGAGAAGCTGTGCAATTTCCCCCCAACAGCAGGGGTAGGGGGAATATGAAATGAGCCCTGTTGGAAGCTGTATGGTGAAGTGAGCTCACTTGTTGGAGCAAAAGGGCAGCAGAGTTCAGGGCAAGTAACATTTTTCTTCTGTATGTTACTTTTGTTATATTTTAAGGGGAAAATGCCCTATGTTTTGCTCCTCCTCCCAGGCTTTTGATGGGAGATACATCACATATGTCAGTGAACCAATAGAAGCCCTTTCTGTCTCCTGTTTAATTCCGTTGACCAGACATGTATGCACTGAGGCATGCATCATGCTTGTCCTGACACTACGGACATGGCAGCATTTGGAGGTTTCTTTTGGGTTTCACTTTTTCAGTTCAGTCCTGTGTGACCCCTGGTCTTGGAGCCTGGCTGTATCAGAGTTCATCGTATCACACTCACTTTTAACTGTAGCTCCCTGATACGAGGTTTCAGCCTGGAAAAGTCAAAATTACTTTGGACCATAACAATCAGCCCCTGTATCAGGATAAGAATCACTTCTCAGCCACCCTTCCATTTCTATTCTCCTGCTGCTGAACCACCACAGCCCTGTAAGTTCTGGCTCTTCTTGCTCTCCGTGTGCCTGAAAGTAATCCTGCAAACTGACACAGGCTGTCACACATAAGGCCCTCTCCATCTAAGCAAGGGCAGTGTTATCAGCCTGATACATGAGAAATTCTGCATTTTAAATGCTTCTAAAAACAGATAGACCAGAACTAATCTTAGCCCCAGCCTGAGCGCCAGCGTACGTCACATAACTCAGCTTTATCACTGCAGAAATCATATGAGGTAAAAGGATGTTTGGAATCAGCTTGCCATGGTGATTTATACTAACTGGCCTTTGCTCAGCTCTTAGGATTCTTATTCAGCTGATGGGTTGTGACCTGTCAAGAGCAAGGTCAGGACTTGCAAAGTCAGTTGTAGCTCCAAAAATCATACACTGACTACATGAGGATTCTGTAGGCATGCAAAGGGGGAGCAGGAATTTTTGGCCAAAGTTCTTGAGCCACAGAAAAAAAAGAAGAAAGGGAGTTTGGCTATCATCCAGGGATGTTATCATGCCCCAAGGAGTCTGCTTAATCCCATTTATGGGACCCTGTAGCTTTATTAGATGAAGCTGTGGGAGTAAGTGATTTTTGTAACTGCAGCTTCATGCAATACTCAACAGGCAAAACTAGATGCTGGGAAAAAAAAGAACTCCAGGACATCTGAGGAAGAGAAAATGGGACAATAACAATAGGGTAGAAGATGACTGCTGAGAGTATTGTAGGAGAGTATTATCCAAAGCTTTTTAAAAAAACAAACAACAAACAAAAAAACAAATGTGAAATCACCAAAGGGACAAAACCTACTGAAAAGCAGTTTGGGAATGCCAAGGAGCACTAGAAAAGTCTTTGCCATCATTGAAGAAGATGGGCCCATGCAAGGGTGGGGAAGTGCCCAGAAAGACTTGGACAAGGGGGGGGCGTGTGGGGCCCCACCACTGGGAACAAGGCTGGGGGGATGGTGGAAACTGAAAGTCAAAATATGTAAATCTGAGCTTCTCCTCAATTTGTGAAGTTGCATCATCCCTGACAAGCTTTTCACTTCAGGGAATAAAACCTTGAAAGAAAAGAGATTAGGAAATTGTCACTGGCCCCTGTCAAACTGACAAGTACTTTTCCATTCTTTCGGTTTCAAGTGACTGTTTTGAAATTGACACTTAATTCCTACTAAATGTTTGCAGCCCATGACCTCTCAGTCAGCAGTCTGGGTAGGAATGTTTTTTTTTTTCCCCTAAGATGCCAAAATAATTTCCTCAGTTCTTACCAAAGCCTATGGTGGACTGTATCCAGTTAAACACTCAGCAGGAATGGGAAGCCAGGAAGCCTTGTCCTTCTGCCAGTCTGCTCACTTGCCATGGCTTTGCTTGGAACTTGGGAAAAGACAAGGCAGCAGAATAGCCAAATTGCTCTGTGCTAGTAGAATAAGTTTAGCACACTTGGGACAAATATGAGCTATTTTGGGACCTTTTTTGATACCAAGGTTGATTATGCAGCTTACCTCTTCTGGTTTGGTTGTGTGGTTTGTTGGATATTCATTGTCAGCTGTCACTCCGAGGCTGGATTGAAGCATGTCAGAACAGCCACCTGCTCAAGGCAAAATTCAATAAAGTTATATTTAAGAAAAAAAAAAAGAAGAAGAAAAAGGCAACAACAAAAAACAAACTTGAATTAACCCCAGGATTCTTTGCTATGGAAACAGGTTGCTTGGAAACTACCCCAGAGTTAGTTTGAAAATGTAAAAGTCAAGTTGTTCTTTAAGCTGCAGAGCACTCCAGGCTATCAGGGATAATCACAGCCTTGAGCCGTTATGGGCACCAGAGGCAGTGAGTTCTCCAGGGTTGGGATAATCTCTGAGGGTCGCTCTCCCTGGAGCATCTGATTGGGAAGAGGTTGGAGAGCAGAGTGTCTGTGCTGTGAGTGTAAGAGCTGCAGCTGTGTGTGTGCTGGGGATCAGCAGCCTGCTGTACAATATTTCCCATTCCCATGTTCACTTCACAGCAATCCATTGTCCTTGCCTGCTCCCATCGCAGCCATAAGGAGCGAGGATTATCTCTGCAGCTGCCCACCAGCAGCAGCCCACTGAGAACTGGGTGGAAGCACTGGGAGCTGGTGTTTGCTGGCACACAGAGCTGTGTGCTCGCACTGTCACAGCCAAGCTGAGGGCACAGGCAGGGCATTGTCTGGAGAGCTGGAGCCAGGATGGCAGCAGTGAGAGCTCCACACCCTGCCCCTGCCAGCCCCTCACTTGGGCTGGCACAAGTGGGCCTGTCCTCCCCTTCCAGTCAGCAGAGCTGCAGGAACAATGCCAGGGCAGTGAGGAGTCTTGTGAGCTCACCTGCATCTGGCCAATCCACAGAAAAAAGGAGGTGTTGCTGAGGCAGCTGTTGCCAAGCCCAGCTATCACTGTAGAGCACATTGCCACTGGTTTCTCTGCAGCAGGCAGATAGGCACCGCCAGCACCTTTGGGAGGAAACCCTGTCAACAGCTTCTGTGGTGACATCTCCCCTCTTGCTGTTCAGAGACCTGCACTGAGGGACAGGTGAGTTGTTAATGGCAGAGAGGCAAAAACAACAGCTTTGACTGTGCATGAGTAAGAAGTCACATCCACAGGGTTACTGTGAAGAGGAGAGGGAGCTCTCTCCTACCTTCATCTCATTTCTGTACTCTTTCACGTTACCCATAGCACTGTACTCCCTTTCAGAGGAGAGCTTCTCAAAGGGATTTCTCCCTGCTTTACATTGGAAGCAACCTCACTTTAGGGATGAAAGCTCTTCCAGGAGATATTTGGACAGCAATCAGATCTGGATTTTGTGTGCCTTTTGTAGCAAGTGATCTTTGCTTTTAGAGAGGGAGTTCAGTCCTGTGCTTCTTGGGGGAGCAGAGACAGACCTACTGGGTTTCTCTTTCCATTATCTGACCTGGCAGCTGCTCTCCTCACAGCTCCATGATTTCACTGAAAACTAGAGACCTGAAGACACATGGCTGGGCTTTACCGGGATCTTGGAAAACCGTACCATAGGTGTGAGTGCCGAGTGCCTTTGGTGTTCACAGAGCACTTAGCACCACTCAGGAACAGGTCTTGCAAATTTTGTTCATGGCACAGCCAGAGTTTAATACCAGTTAAGCCCAGTAAACCTTCTGTGCATTAAACCCTGACACAGATGTAGCTAAGCCCAAAGGTTGCTGCAGGGAGAACTGGCAGGAGGGGGTGGCTAAGTGTGGGTCACACAAATCGGCATTTGCTCTTTCACTCCTTGAGCTTCCTGCTCTTCAGCAGCAGCTGTGTCCCAGCAGCTCACAGCTGGAGCCCTGGGTGAAGGGCATGCTGGAAAGGCAAATCCCATCTTACTGAGGTATGGAAATGCAAAGTGAAAACCATCAACACAGCAGTAAATCTTCAGAGTAAGTTGTGATTCCTCTTTTCCTTCATTCTGTTGTTAATGAAGGTTGTGTTTGGTTTTGGTTTAAAGTCCTGCTTTGTGAAAGGTACTGTGCAGAACAACAAAAATTTGGAGGCAGATAATAAGGACTTGGGATGGTGGGAGATCTCACTTGAGCAAAAAGCCCTCAAATACAGCATTGAGCTTCCCTTGGGGCCCAGCCTGAGCAGCTGTCCCCAAATACTCTTGGGTTTGCCACCTCTGGAAAGGCAGAGAAGCCCAGATGGGTTAACTCCCTCACTCCCCTAAAAACAGAGAGGGTGGTGAACAACACAGACAACTTCTCCCAAGATCTCTGCAGGAGCTGTTGTCCAAAAGGTGCCAGATATGCATAGCACATGCAGTCACCCACAGTCACCTCCCCAGCATGTGGGACAGGCAGGTTTACGCTTGTGCCAGCACCAAGGCTGGGTCAGTTCTGCACCAGCTGCTTGTTTGATGTCTGTAAGTGACTGTGTGGTATCATAAACATTCTTCTCCCACGTGCCATAAGCTGTGAGACACAGAGCTGCTTTCTCAGGCATGGGGGGCACTGTGCTGCCCTCTGTGAAGAGCCCAATTTGTGCAGCTGCCAGAGATTGCCAACAGCATCAAAGCTTTCCTTAGCCCTTAATAACCCCGTTGGGTGCCAAGAAAAAGGTCTTGTTCTTACACTTCTTTTCTCTCTTCCTACTGTTTTCCAAAGTGTTTTCCTGCACTTGATGCGCATGGACCCTGACAGCACCTGGCTGCTCCTGAGTGAGGTGTGCTGCCCCGAGGGGTACGAGCCCCCCCATGCCAGCCTGCACCCGGTGAAGCTCAGCGGGATGGGGCGGCCACGGAATGAGCTCACAGACAACGTACTGCTCCTGCTCCAGAGGCTGCAGCAGCTGGAGGGCACGGGTCCTGGGACCGGCACACAGGAAGCAGCTCCTTCCTGACAGACCTACAGAGCAGCTGCGATGGGAAAGAGGAACCACCAGCATAGAGCTCACCTGGGAAAACGCCATCACTGAGGATCCAAATGGTTCAGGGGAAAAGGAAGGGCTGCCCAGTCTGGGGCACTGGCTGAGACACTGTCCCCAGGGCAGAAGGTTTCTTTTTTGAGGCGGTGTTTGAGGATGAGGTGGGTACATGACCCTGACTCCTCCTGACTTGTGCCTCACCAGCACCATATGCAGAGAAAATGGCACATCTGTTCCAAAATCTTCAGTATGAAGAGTGAGTCATCTTCCAGAAATTACTTCGTAACCCTTGATCCTTGGAGGGTGCCCCTATAGCACCCTCCACACCTCTCTGATCTCTTCACAGCTGTGATGATCCCTCCCATTCTCAGCTGGACAGTGACTGACAACTCAAAAGCTTTTTCTGGCCTTTACCCTTCCCAGGAAGACAATCTTGTTTGGGGTGCACTATAAACCTGTTCTATTTAAAAGCAGTTAATCTCAGAAGTTAAAGTGCATTTCCAATAAATTCCTCACCTATGTTACTGGCAAGAACAACGTGTCCTCTCAGAAGCATCAGGGCTGCTCCTCACAGCTGCAGTTTGCTGAGACCAGATGGAGGCAGCCAAACGTGCTCTGTTCTCTATCTGTCTGTCTGTGAGGTTCTGTAGAGAATCAGCCAGCCCAGATTTACAATTTCTCCCATGCCCAGATCATGGTTCTCAGGCCATTTCTAACCCCCACCCCAAGGAGAATTAGATGAAGCTCCTGCCTGTGCCCCAGTACAGCCTCTGTGTCTGTCCGTGGTCAGACAGTGCCGGTCATGTCAGGGCCTGTGAGCACCGTGGCACCCCTGCATTGCCATGGTTTGTCAAAGTAGGTACAATGTGGTACAGTGTGCAGAGGATGACTCGTCTTTGGGGTCAGCTCACTCCCCCTGCTGAGGGCCTCTCCCCTGATCTCCAGCTCCCACATCCCCAGGCTCTTGCTGCAGAGATTGTCCACAGGCACTGCTTTGCTCAGCTGCTCCCAGACCCCACTGGCTCCCGGATCCCTCAGCTTCACCCAAGCAGCTCCCGGCAGCAGGCTGCCTCCCGCCACTCGGGGAAGATCTATGCAAGTGAAGCAAAAGGGCAGATCTTGACTAAATTTGGAAGCAAGCTCAGAAATACAAAAACCAAAGCAATAAATAGATTGTTACATGGAGCAGGCTTTGTGCATCACTGTTGGGATCCTGGGTCAACATCCAAAACAAGTCTCTGCTGGTGGGCCCAAGGGCGCTGCCTCTGCTGCTACATCCCTCACCTGAAGTTACTTCCCCTTGTCTCCCTGGTTTTATTCAGGCTTTACTCCTGTTTTCTTCTCCAGGGAGAATACGAGTCAGTGGCTTTTTATCTGGTAGGACAGGGCTGCAGGTCAGCTTTACTCTTTTTTAATATCTGTTCAGTGCTTAACGCTGGTTGGGTTCTATACAAAGGAGCCTTCAGAGCTGCTGTGACAGGGCAGGCAGGGAGGTGAAATACTGTCTTTAGTTTCCAAGCGCCCTTGGGGCTGGTGCAGTTTTCTGGGTTGTAGCACTTGACAAAACTCATCCATTAGGTGCAGATGCTGCATCCAGCCTCGCTCTGCTCAGCTGTGCTGTGGTGGGGACTCCAAGCCAGTCTGCTCATGCCCAGGCTTGCCATCCTGCAGGACAGGCATGTGATTCTAGGGCAACATTGTCCCATCACTGCCCAGGAACCAAGCACTTCACCCAGCCCGGGCTCTGGCACGGCTGACTACACCAAGACTCCCCCACCCAGACCCTGTGATTCACAGTGCTGCTGTCCAGAGATTTTCCCCACAGCCTCAGCCCCAGCCAGCAGGTGGGTGCTGGTGGCAGGAGAGGCTGTCCTGCCTGTCACAGTCAGCTCCTCTCAGCTTCGTTATCGCCCTTGCTTTATTGGAGGCTGACTAAATTGCTTTTGTCTGAGGCAGGATAATGGCTGGGAGAGGGACTGTGTGGAAATGGCATTTTCATGAGGGTGGTGCCTCCCCAGCAGTGACTTGCATATTAAGCTCAGCCCCTTCACAAGCCCAGGGCTTTCCCTGCCAGAACTCTCCTCCGCCAAGCAGCCCCCAACGCTCTGGGGTGGGAATCCCCCAGCTCCCCCCATTCCAGCCCCCCTCTCTGAGATCAGAGAGCTGAGAAAGCTGTGTTCAGCCACTTCCTCCGTGCACAAACCCAGCCAGGACCCTGGGGGACTGCCACACCCGGGGCTGGGAGCGGAGTTCCACACACACACCCTGGCACGAGGCACTGCTGAGCCATGCAGATAGATCCTGCAGGATCCTCTCCTCGACTCCTGCTCTCAAAATTTCCTACAAACTCAGAAAAATTAATCTCTTCTAATGAAACCTGTTAGTGTTAAAGCTCACCTCCAGGTTTTACAAATTACTATGCTGCACAGCAATTTGTTTACTCCCCGTTTGAGGTGATTTGCAGCCTCCTGCCCTCCTGTCCCTGGGTCTTCCATTTTCTCTGCTGTGCCCTGTGTTTTGCTGCACTGGTGACCAGTGCATCCCAATCTCTCTTTTCCCTCCAGCAATCCCATTCCCTGACTGGGAGAATCTGAGCATAGCCCCAGCACCATAGCTCTGCCAGGGATTGCTATGCCACAGCCGCCGTTATTGCTTGTGGCAAAGGGGAATTTTGCACCAGCAGTCTCTCCTTGCCCTGTAGCTCCTGGATGTTTTTCTCCTGTGCCCTTTGCTCCCCAAGACCACAGCTCTCCAGGTGGCAGAGATGACCATGGCTCCAGAGACACCAGCCACCTCTGCCTGTTCCTGCCCCCAGCACGGGCTGACACCTCTGGTGGCAGAAAGAGCCACCAGCTCTTTCTCCTTCTCATCAGCACAGCAAGGAGTGAGCATGATGGAGATCCAAGAGGTAACAAGCTGCAAAGGAGCTGCAGGACTCCGAGCAGCTGGGCTAAGCTGGGCATTGCTGGTGCTCAGAGTTGCTCTCCTACTGGAGAGGCAGAGCCAGGCCCCAGGGGCAGCCAGCACTCTACTATGGGGACCCCCACCTCCCACCAGGCTGGAAATCTGCTCTGGGTGTCCAGTGGATGTCAGGATTTCAGCTGGCAGCCCACCCAGCTCTCCATGGCCACAGCATGGAGCATCCCTAGCTCACCTGGGACCTCACTGTGTCCTGCACCCCTCAGGGCAGTAGCTCCCAGGCTGGGCAGGAGCTCCCAGCTGCAGCTTTTTAAAGCTCTGAGCCCTCAGCTGCAGGTGATGATGTTGATGCCCACCCTCATCTCCATCCCCACCGGCCCCAGTCCAGCAGCCCCAGCTCTGCCCCTTTTTACCCAAGGCAGTGCCACAGACAGAGAGCACAGACTCGCAGAGGCTTCGTTTAAAGAGCTTTATTAGCTGCAGCAGGTCTGATGGTGGCAGGCTGGGGGGCAGCAGGGGGGCAGTGCCCAGTACCCAGGCGGGGAGGCTCGGGACCCCCCCTCTCCCTCCCCACAGCTCTGTCCCCAGTGGCCGTGGTCACCCGTGGGGGCAGCGGGGACGGGCTCTGCTGTTTGCTCTGCGACACAAGAGCCCGTGGGCCAGACCCTGCCCGGGGCAGTGTGGTGCTGTGGCCTGGGAGGGAGGGATGCCGGACTGAGAGGGGCCCGAGAGCCACGCCAGCATGGGCAGCGGGATGGTGCCAGGGTGGACAGCGTCCCATCCTCTGTGAAATTCCAGGAGAGGAGGAGTGATGGGTGCAAGGGGCCAGCTCCGATGGCACACCTTCCCAGGCATACACGGAGCACGGGCAGCTGCCGGGCTGAGCGATGCCAGAGCGTGCCGGGAGGATGCCAGGAATGTGCCGTGCCGTCCTTCCTCTGCTGAGCTCAGGCCTTGACGTGCTGGGGGCTGCGGGGCAGGCAGGGGCAGGGCAGGGCAGGGGGATACACACGGGCTGTAGGATGGAGGCTGGAACTTAGATACGCACTGTGGGACTGGAACCGAGCAACTAAACGGGGCAACCTACAGGAACAGGCGGCTGGGTCAGCGAAGCACAGGGCAGGGCAGGGAGGGTCCCGTGGGCAGCAGGGTCCCCGCTGGGCAGAGAGCTGGCACACAGCACAGCCCGCGGCACCACGGTGGCAGCGGGTGGCAGGCGCCCACCCGCACAAGGCCGGGGGCATGGGGACCACCACGGGCGGGCACACGCCCTGGCCCCGGGCACAGCCCCGGCGATGCACCCGTGGCACTGACAGGTCCGGCTCCCGCACCTCGCCGAGCCCTGGCACCGCTGTGCCCCGTGCCCGGGGAGAAACCCGCGGCGCCCGGTGGGACGGGGAGGTGGTATGGGGTGCTGGACAAGACGGGGCGGTGGGGCCAGTCTCTGGCGGGGGGTGCGGGTCCCTTGATGGCTCCGCTGAGTCCGGGGCGGAGGGGGGCTCCGGCGTCCCCCCCACACCGCCCACCTACAGCACACAGGAGGTGTCTGCCGAGCGCTTCTTCAGCTCCTTCCCGGCTTTGTGGTGGTGATGGTGGTGGTGTGCGTGGGCTGAGCCCGGCGCGGTGAGCTCTGCCAGCGGGGCCTCCCGCAGCTCGGTGTCCTGGGGGTGCCCCGGGCCCCCCGCTGCCTCCACCCGCAGGTACGCCTTCACCTTGTGGTGCCGTGCCTTGCCGTCGCTGGAGTCGATCACCCGGCACTCGTATGTCCCCTCGTCCTCCAGCTTCACTCGCGACAGCCGCAGCTTGTGGGAGATGTTGCTGCCGACCACCTTCACCACCTGCATCGGGGCAGACGGACGGTCAGGGGGCCCCCAGGACTCCCACTGCCCCCCCAGACGCCCAGCTCAGTGCTGTGCCCCGACCGTGTGCCACCACGCCATGCCCCAGCCGTGTGCTGGGGAGCGCATGGTAAAGGTTGGTGAAGTTGGTGCAGGGGACCCAGCCCCAGCCTGGGCCCACAGGATGATGGAAGCCCTGGCTCGCACCCGGCCACACGGGGCTCAGAGATCGATGCGGAACCACGCTGGCTAATTAGCTTTTCTACCAAATTGATTCGCTCTCAGTATTTATCACCCAATGAAATTTAAGACTTACTCACTAGCCAGAGCCGCGGCTGCTCTGGGCTGGGTCAATAAATCAGATTTATAACCCACCCCGAGGCCCCTGGCTCTGTTCCCTATAATCACACTGAATGGCAAAGGCCGTTTTTCTACTCGCCGCTGCATTTGTTAGCTGAGGATTTTATGGTGTTTGGAAACGGGGCTGGAGAGGGGCAAAACTCACCCCAAACAGCACAGGAGGCAGTGTGGGGACCAGGGCCCCTCAGCCCCTCACTATGGGGGCATCTGGTGCCGGAACATGAAGGGACTTGCCCACATGTGCACGTACAAGCACACGTGAGCACACACAAGCTGCTGCATTCAGCTCCCTGCACTCCACAGGCTGCTGAGAGGCAGCTGGTGCCACAGGTCACAGCCAGGGCCACCCAAACAGCATCTCATGGCTGCTCAGTGACTCTGTGCAGCCCTGAGCCCCAATCCTGCATTGCTGGAAGTGGGGGCCTGGAGGGACAGGACAAGGCAGGGGCACGAGCTGCCAGACCCTGGTGCAAGTGTGCCCAGGTGCTGAGACTGTCATGGGAAAGGAGCTTCAAAAAAACCTCTTCATTGGAAGACCCAGAAGTCACTGAAATTAATGACTGGGAAATTTAGAACTAATAAAATAAAACCCCAATTTGCTGGTGCCACCGGTGGCCATGGAGCCGCTACCCAGCAGGTCACTGAGCCTCAGGAAGGAAGATTTTTATGACCAGTCATAACTCCTGTGGCTCCACCAGCACAGGCAGGGCACCGATGGTCCTCACTGCCCATGGGAATGGGACAGAGCCCCTGGCACAGCCAGGATGGGCCGATTTGCTGTGCCCAGCCCCAGCTCAGCCCTGTGCTCCGCTGTTGGATTCAAAGGGGGAAAAAATAAACCCAGACCCATCTTGTTTCACTTCTCTTCATCCCTGCAAAGCATCTCCAGCACCAGGTTTGTTTGGTGGGTAACACATGGCCAAGGGGTGCCTGGCACGGTGGCTCCTGCTTGAGATCTACATCCCCCCTCACTGTTTGCCTCTGCTCTTCGTCCCCAGTCAGCTGCTGTTGTGGCTGTACCTCAAGTTCCATCAGAGCCGCCCATGCTCATTTACCTCCTCCATTCCATAAACACTTAATTATCAAGGACATTTGAAATAACAACAAACAAAAGAGGTTTGAAGCTCCAGCCTCTCCCTGCTGGCTGGATCTGGAGGAGGCAGCAGAGACCTCGAATGATTCAAAATAAATCCCGGTTACACTTGCACACCCATCAATTCCATCCCAGCATGCAATTAACTGCCTAATTATGCTGAAACGTGAACCAGTTGAGCTGAGAGGGAGCGCTGGCCCCAGGATGGCTCCATGCACCCACCGTAGCCCATTCTGCCCCTGGAGCAGGGCTCGGGTGGGATGTGGGGAGCAGCAGCCCCCGAGCTCAGCAGACAGGGTCTGGCTGCTCCAGCAGCAGTCCTGGAACTTTGCTGCTTGTGGGGCAGGGAGCCACAGCACCCTGGTGAAGAACAGATCATGGAGGAACCTGCTTAGGTTTGGATATGGATTGTGGATGTCAGTTAATCAAAGGGGACATGACCTCTGGAGGGGGATTTGTTACCATCAAAAGAATCATGCACTGATCCTGCAGGTGGGCGCTGAAAGGTGATGCTCTCCCTTGGGAAGAGTTCCCCAGAGATGAGAGACTGATCCTGGGTGTGGGGGGCACTCATCTGAGAAGCCACAGGTGCCTGACCAACCCCATCCCCCCTGCTCACTCAGTGAAGGAAAAATGGAAGTGCCAGGAGAGGCTGCCAGGTGATAATGGGAAGATTTCCAGCACTGCTCTGTGTCTGTGGCACCCAAAACACAGAGCTCCCCCAGGCAGGGAGAGCCAGGGGGGCACACACCTGGCAGCAGAAGGCCAAGAGTGTTTTATTTAACTGATCAGTGGCTTCTCATTCTGCTCACATGAGCCTAAATGGCTTTGGGATGCTAATCCGCTGAGTCAATTGGATTATTTTATCCCTGGCAATAATGTGTCATTCAGATGCAGGACAAGGCTTAGGATCCTGGATGTGCCTCTCAGTGCCAGGGAGAGCAGGGCAGCCACCCCTCACCCCAGTCAACCCCAGGACTGAGCCAAGGCAGACCCAGTTCTCCCACCCCGGTATTCCCAGCCTGTGGCACTGGGAGCAGCGGAATGTCCTGGTGAGCCCCCAAGTGCAGCCCTCCCAAGAACCATCACCCAAACTCACGCTAATTTTTGTCGCCTCTTTCCCAGGCTCCTCTGGTGGTGATGATTTCAGCTGTGGAAAAAGCAGGGTAAGGGGGAGACCAGAGAGGGAAGAGAAATGGTCAGCTCAGCCCACCAGAATCCTTCCCACTCCCAGAATGGCTGCCCCAAGCAGGAAGGAAGAGGGAGATGGGGTAAGAGAAAAGAGACTGCCCAGCCCCAGGAAACCCAGGCACCCGGGGCAGATGAAGCCACACTGGGCACTCAGGATGGGAGGAGCCAGCAGCAGCACAGCAGCCAGGGAGCATGGGGTGCTCACCCACAGGTTCCACTGCATCTCAGCTCCAGGTGCTCCCCACGATCCAGGAGCAGGGATGGAGCTCTGATCACTGTGGCATTACAGCTGCAGCAGTGGCACCTTGTCCCTGGAACTCTGTCCCCATCACTGCCAGCACCTGCCCCATTGCCACCAATCTTCCCCTCCAGCAGCCACTGGCTGTGCATTCCCAGTGCCTGCAACACCCTTGACCCTGTCCACTCCTTGACCCCTGGCAGCACTGCCCCCCATCCTGGCAGCACTGGCCTGAGGCTTCTCAGTTTGTGGCAACACCAGCAGCAGCCCTGCCAAAGACACTACAATAAAGGCTCATTAAAATCCCCAAAGCTGTTTCCCATTCTTTGGCCCTTATCTCTGTGTGAACAGAGACAGAAATAAAGGGAGGCTGTTTGCTGGACCAATACACAGGGAAACAGGGGACAAGGGAGGGATGGGATGGAGGGTGCAGGGCCAGGACGGATGAGCTGGTGATGAGACAGGCGAAGGCACAAGCACAAAAACAAATCCTCAGCCTGGGACAGGTGCTGGCAATGGGCCAGGCAGCCCCTTGGCTGGGAAGGGCAGTTAGGACAGCCCAGTCCCACTGGCCTCAGAGCATTCTCAGTGCAGTTGGATGTTGAGCAGCCCAGGCAGCCTATTAATTGCACCACAGGACCTCCAGGCTGCTCTCTGTCAGAGCAGAGGGTGAAACCAGGGATGCTGCTGAGGGTTGGGGTCCTCCAGCAAAACCCAACAGCAGCTGCAGACAAAGCCCTTCCCCATGGCAAGTGCAGACAAGGGCTCTGCCTGAAGGGCTCTGCCTTTCCGTGCTGCCGCGCAGGAGGAGGGTGAGAGGCATTACCTGACTGGAAGCCCACGTCTGTTTGTCCGTCCAGTCCTTGTGGTTGCGGACGTACCACCACTGGATCTCAAGGGAGTAGGAGGGGGAGCCGCTGCCGCGGAAGGAACACGCCATCTCCACATCCTCCCCCGCCTGCGCCGTCATGTCGTGGGGGGTCTCAGTGAAGAGAGCTGCTGAAGACAGAGCGAGGACTGTGGGTGCCTGTGGGGACACAGCGCTGTCCCAGTGAAGGACAATGCCTCCAGCCACACGGGCAGTCACCAGCAGTGTCTGGACCCTTCCCTGGCCAAACAGACCCAGCCCCTACAGCACAGCAGACCGGTCCCTGCCATCCCCAACTTCTCCTTTCCCACCCCAGTGTCCCCTCCCCACCCCCAGCAGAGCTGCCTGGCCCCACCCTGGCACTTTGCTTAGAGCAGTGGGGTGAAAGGGAGGGAGCAGGAGCCTGTGGCCCCTGCTCACACATCATGCCTCAGACCCCTGCTGCAGAACGAGTGTGGGACCAGCCACACCTCTGAGGTGAAGGAAACAGAGCGTGATCGTTTCTCACTAAGATCAGGACATAACTGAAAAACAAATCCTCACTTAATGCGGCCCCAAACAGGCTCCCACATGCCATATGGTTTGCTTTCCTCACTCAAAACAAATATTGTTCGGAGATGTAATTAGAATTCTTTTCATCTCCTCTGGAGAGACTGTTGTTCCTCTGTGCAGACGGCCCCAGCGTGCAGGGCACCAGCAAACACTGATGCCACAATCGGCGCAGTGGCTCCTCCTTGGCACGGCACGGGGACAGTGCTGCCAGCCCCCTGCACACCCCGGTCACTGCTTCGGCTGCCGAGGCTGCCCTGCGCCTCCTGTCTTCATCACCGCCTCATGCTGCCGGCACTGCCGGCTCACAGCCACAGTGCAGCTCCCATCGGAGCCACCGGAGCCCTCCGGGACACACGGCCTGTCGGGAGCAACACTCTCTCCAGCCCTGATCCCTCTGAAAACCAATTATTATCAGCCCAGACAAAAAGTTAATACCTCTAATATCTCCCTGTCCCTCTGGACGTGTGGAAATCCCATCCACTTCTTGCTTTCCTTTAATCCATCTCAGCAGGGAACAGAGGAAAATACCCAACACCAGGGTTTACCAAGGCAGGGTGTCCTAGTGGGGTTCCCAGTGCTACTCCCACATCCCATTCACTCAAACCCCAGCACCAGCAGCCACATGGATTCTGTGCCAGGGAGTGGAGGAAACCCCAGGCAAGAGAACAGCTCTGGTGACCGAGGGGTGTAGGAGGAGTAGGGGGGTCTTCTTGGCACAGGACAAATGGTTTCTCTGTGCTCCAAGCCACAGTGGTGCTGAGGCTGGTGTGTCCAGTCATTAATCAGCACTCGCCCCCCGATTCCCTGGCTGCAGCCAGGATCAGGCTCTCGCCCCACAGAATTCCTGCTGGCAGGAGCAATGGCCAAACCAGCACAGCCTGCACCAGCCTCCCAGACACCACAGCTCCAGCAGTGCAGGGGCAGGGTGATGGCCTGAGAGCTCCATCCAGGTCCAAATTACTGTGAACGCAATTAAATCCTGCTCCCACAGACGGGAATTTGGCAGATAAGCTGAGAAAAGGCTGGATTGAATCAAGCGCCTTCTTTCTTTCCGATTTTAATTGGGAAGCATATGTATTAATTAACCCCAGAGCTTGGCCACCTCCAAGCACATCCAGAGGAGCAAAGATCCTGCAGATGGATACCCAGGGTCATCACCTTTGCTGGGGACACATGTCTTTCAGAGATGTCCTCCAGCAGCAGCGTGTGCCCTCCCTGATGGATGCTGTGGACCTCATCCCTGCCTGAACAGAGGTGACTCACTGCATCGCCAGCCCTGCCCCTCACAGGGACACGAGTGGGGATCAGGGTCCCCCCAGGCAGCCCCCCATGGGGGGCTGGGCATGGACCCTGCACTGGGTCAACCAAGCTGCCTGGACACTGCTCCTGCGAGCACTGGACAAGTCGCCAACTCTGCCCAGTGCCCTGTCCCCCCAGCGCCCTGGTCCCCTGCCCACCCCAGCCCCATCCCTCTCCCCCCACTGACATTGGAGCCACGTCCCCAGAGCAGGAGGGGAGGGGCGGGGGCCGCTGCTCCCTGTGCTTTATGGCCTGCTACCTGTCATAAACTGAGAACACCAGAATCAATAAATCTTCCAGGAAATAAAAATCAGGGGAAATAAAATGAACTCAATGGGGAAACACAGATAAACAGAATTGAAAACGCCTGCTGGGACGGCGTGGTGCTCTCATAAACCAGAGGCAGACGGGCTGTGGGGCCCCTCCCTGCGGTGGGCACCACCCCTCACCTTGGTCATGCTCTGCACGGGGAGGGGGCTGCCGGCAGCGGGGATGGGGCTGTGCTGGGGCAAGAGCAGGTCGTGCATTGCCCCGAGTACCTGGAAATGACCCGCAGACCCCTGCTCTGTCCCCCTGCCTCGTCCTTAGACCCCTCGAGCACAGAAAGCCATGCAGCCCCTTGGAGCCTCTCCAGGACTCTGCCTGCTGCCTGTCATCCCACAGCTGTGCCAGCTTCCATGGCCCCCCACAAGGCACCAAGGATGACACTGGAGCAGCGTCATGGGCACGAACTCAGGCTAATTGTCGTGTAAAGGTGTACCGGAGGACAATGAAATGCATTGGACATTTGCAAATGCCTGTTAATCAGCCGGTCAGCGCAGGTTCCTGCTCCGGGAGGGATTTTTTCCCTAAACTGGGAATCAGAAGCCTCTTTCTCTGCCCAATGGAGCTGGAGCCCCTCACTGGAGCTGCAGCCGGGCTGGTGGGGTGACAAGTGCCAAGCAGGCGGCGGGGCTGGGGCCGGCTCCGTCCCACGCTGGGCAGAGACAGGGGCTGGGGGAGCAGAAACGTCCCTCTGCTCCTGCTCCTGCCCACTGGAGGGACCATCCAGACCCTGCCCTGCCTCCCTGGTGTGGGGCCGGCTCTGACCTGCTACCTTTGTTCTGCACTGCCGCAGGAAAAGCAAATGTGTCCAACAGAATCCACCACCACCGACACTCTCCCCAGGCACCCACAGCCCCTCCGGCACCGTCCCCTCCCCAGACATCCATGACCCCGCCAGCACCCTCCCCTTCCCGGGAGCCCACGAGTCCTGTGGCTGACGGACAGCGACAGCCCCGGCTTCAGGGGCAGCGTGTCCTGCCGGCAGCAGAGGCACCCGAGACACATCCCGGCACACGGACAGGGCAGGGGCCCAGAGCCACATGGACCCTCCTGGCTGCCACAGGACCCCCACCCCTTGGCACAGCCCGCCTGAGCAAGAGCCATCCCAGAGGATCGGGAGGCACAGGAGGCACCCTCTGGATGGGTTTAGAAGAGGTCCGGGCACTACCCCCGGGCCTGTGTGACCCACACTGTCCCTACCATGGGGACACCGGACCCGCCAGAGGCTGCTGCCCAGGCCGGGCTGCAGCCTCCCTCCCCTCCGCTCTCCTCCCCTTCCCACCGCCGCTAACAGCTGCGGATGCGTCTCCTCCTGACAAGCCTGCGAGCAGGGATGCTGACCCCGGGGCGCCGAGAACACATCGCGGTGCAAACCGCTGCATAAACACGGCGTGACGGCCGCGTCACTGCTGAGAGAGGGCAGCTGGCTCCGGCCCCGGCAGCTGAGCGGGCACAGGACTTTGGCGGGGAGCGCTGCTCCCTTCCAGCCATCCAGCCATCTCCCTTCCCACGAGACGCGTCAGGCTGGAGCGCTGCGGCCGTGGCTGGGGCCAGGAGGCTCCCACCACACGCTGGGGATGGCAGCACCATTGCTCTGCCCTTCTTTACAGTCATATGAGCAGCAGAAGGAGCTCCAATTTGCAGCATGTGAATTAAAAACAAAAAAAAAAATCTAACTCAGTGACTGTGATCAGGCCAGCACTCACCTCACCAGAGTGCTGGAATTAACCTTGAAAACTGCAGATATTTCCAACAGTGCCCCATCGTTGGGCTGCCCCAGCTCCTGCCCCCACTGAGTGCTTCCCACTCCCCTAATGTTTAACCCCCTCAGCAAGAGAGAAGTCAGTGGTGAGCTTCTCCAGTCTGGCCCTGGCTACACAAAGCTTTGCCCATGCAAGGGACTTGCTGCTCCCATCTGGTTCCTGGGGACTCGCAGTTCTCAGACAATTCCCTCACAAGGGGCTCAAGGAAGAGCTGTTATTTGATAATATAAGTAGCAAAGCCCTAAAATGGCCTTTTTTTGACAGCTCACAGCGGGGCTCCAGCAGTGTGTGCAGCCAGCTTGCACCCACCACTCACTCTGGTGCTGCTCTCTGCCAGGGGATGGTTCCCAGCAGCCCCGGGAGGATTCTCAGCTGGAATCATACAGCAGGAATGGGATGGGGCAGACAGGATCAGCCCCGCTGGTCTCACACCCACCACCCAAAACACGAGCCACCAGCACAGGCAGCCGCTGCCGAGAGCTGCCCACACCAACACACGGGTGCTGGCACCATCCCACAGAGCTGGCAGTGCCTGATGCTCAGGGACACAGCACCCTCCTGCCCGGCGCTGCCCACCCCATCACTGCTGAGCTCATCCCAATCCAGCTTCACACGGAGCACACGATACAAATCACCAATGCACTCATCGCAGCCGAGCCCAGCCAACATCCCCGGTGCACGGCCGGGCACCCACGCAGATGGAGCCTCAGGGAGGGAGCAGCCAGACAGGAAAGAGCCCTGCAGGAGGGGAAACAGCTGTGGAACAGAGGAGCTTGGAGAGAGCCAGAGCTGTCGAGGATAGGGCCAGGAAGGGCTGTCTGTCCTGAGGTTCACAAGTCCCACTCACACCATGAAGCAAAATCCCAGAGGAGCCATGAAGGGGAGAGGGCCCAGCAGGTGCCCACCTGGGCATCCATCCGGCCCCCGGAGCAGCCCCTGATGAAGGAGGAAGCGGTGCAGAGCCTCCAGCTCCCTGCCCCACTCCAGGTCCTCACTCCAGCCCTGCCGTGCTGCCCACAGCTCCCAGACCGCTTGCAGCCGTGCCGGCTGTTGGTTGATTCCTGCCTCACTCTCAGGGAACGTTATGATTAAAATTAGCTGTCACTGTCCTAACGTAATAATTCCCAGTGTCTGGCCCGTCGTCTGTCAGCCGCTTCAAGGGAAGAGAAAGCCCAGACGTTTGATGAGGAGAGGTGTCAGATGTAATTGCATTGAATGACTGCACGAACAGCAGCAGGAAAAACACATCGCATGGAGAATTCCCACCAGGAAGTGTGAAAAAATCCGGCAGAATGCGAAGTGTTTATGAAAGTAATTGATAGAATAATCACTGGGGTGTGCGGGAATGGAGCAGGGCAGCGCCCTGGGGAGCCGGGGCACCGCTCCCTCCAGCCTCCAGCCGCGGCTCTGCTGAGGCGAGGCGGTATCGCCTGTACACGGTGCCGGGAAGAAGCCGGGCAGCTCCTCCTCACGGCACGGCTCCCCTGCCCCGCTCCAGAGCCAGCAGGCTGGGAAGGCGGCTGGAGCTTCCCAGCTAGCGCCTGAGAAAGCCGATGGCAGCAGCCCAGCGTGCACAGGCTGCAATGGGGGGCATGAATAATTGAAGGCACCAGCCTGAGGAGAAGGGGGAGAAGCAGCACTGTGGGTAGGGAAGGGATGGTGGGAAGAATCCTGCGGCTCAGATGCTCTCACAGGGCAGCTGGAGCCCATCCTGGCTCCATCCTTGCCAAAGGCAGAGCCTTTGCTGTGAGGGCAGGTAAAGGACTTTCTTTGATGGTGACTTTTCCCTCCCCACAGCCGTGGCTGCCCTGCGAGCAGAGCCTCGCTGCCCGCTGTGGGGCGGCAGGATGGGGGAGCCGCCTGCGCCCCAGGGGTGCTCACGGCCGCTCGCCGATGCCTGCGGAGCACACGCTGCTCCCGGTCAATTCCCTCACTACATCCGGCACGGACAAGTTAAAATGAAGAGTGAAGGCACTCCGGGGCTGCGCCAGAGCCTCGCGATGCCGTGGAGGCTCCTCCAGGCCTCCAGCACCGGGCAGAGATGGCGGTGAGCTCTGGGCGCTGCCTGCTGCGGGCAGAGCCTGGCCGGACCTGCCCGCGCCCGCCAGCCACAGCCGAACCCATCCCGCTGGCCACAGCCCCTCTCCCGCTCCACGTCTCCAACCTGCTGGACTCTCGTGGTGTGGAGGGAGAGCTGCACCAGCCAGTAATGAAATGATCAGTCTCCGATCTGCTAAACAGCGATTTATACAGGTTTTCAGCACACATGGCTTTTATCAAATTGGTATTCACCTACTGAACACAAATGGCTTATTATACATGACCCACTTATTCACTGCTTTTCAGTATCGTTAATAAAGGTTTCTGTTGTGATTAAGTGAGTTGCTGCAGAACTGCTCGAGTAGCGAGCTGTAACGTGGCTCCAAAGTGCACTCGCCCTCCCAGAACATTTCATCTCCTTGGCTCCCTGTTCCCTCGCAGCGACCATTTCACTATTTATTTGCCTATTGCTGAATTTCTGAGGGGAGCAGTGGAGGCTAATGGAGGCTCTTCACCCACCTTTCCGTCTGGCACGGCAGCCTGGCAGGTCTGGAAACTCTCCTGCTGTGAAGCCCCAATGCAGAGGCTGATCATCCCTTCCCCGGGCAGGCAGGTATCTGCCAGCCCACGCACTGCTGCGGGACACCACCAGCTGCGGGACACCTCACACCTTCCACCCTGGCGTGGCCCGAGGCGTTCTGTGCCTGGAGGCTCCTCGGGGCAGAGAGTGGGGCCCCCGCACACGGGAGGTCCCGGAGCTGGGGCGGGGGGAAGAGCGGGGATCGGGCACCCAGCATGTCCCCGTGGTCACTCCTCGGGCTAAGATTGAACGTGCCCGTGTCACTCCACAGAGAGCGAGGAGGGTTTCAGCAGCCTCATCCGAGGGGACTCGGTCCTCTCTCACCTTCTCGGTACCCACGAGGGAGCTTCCCCTACGCCAGGTTCCTCACCGGAGGGTGCAGGATGTAGGAAGAGGTTTCCCTTCCCCAACCGCGGTGGATC
>WBMY01015744.1:94600-112246 GCA_013397315.1 Donacobius atricapilla
CCGCACGGCCAGAGCCCCGCGGCGCACACAGGTCCCATACACGGAAAGATTTCTCCCTGGCATCCCCGGCGGCCCCGGGCCCCGCTCCCCGCGGGGCGAGACCCCGAGCACCGCCGGGGTTCAGCACCCAGGACAGCGCCTGGCGCAGGGCGCGGCTCCGCCCGTCCGGCACGGCCCGGTCGGGTACGGGTCGGTACGGCACGGCCCGACACGGCACGGCACGGCCCGGTCGGGTACGGGTCGGTACGGCACGGCCCGACACGGCACGGCACGGCCCGGTCGGGTACGGGTCGGTACGGCACGGCCCGACACGGCACGGCACGGCCCGGTCGGGTACGGGTCGGTACGGCACGGCCCGACACGGCACGGCACGGCCCGGTCGGGTACGGCTCGGTACCGCACGGCCCGGTACGGCGCGGCCCGGCTCGGTCGGGTACGGCCCCGTACGGCCCAGTACCGCTCAGCCCAGTGCGATCCAGTTCATCTCAGCACGGTCCCAGCGCCTGCAGAAGCAGTGCCGGAGGGACAGTGCCCGGCGGGTGCGGTGCCCCGTGCTCCGGCTTCACCGCAAGTGCCAGGGCCCCTCTGGGGGCAGTTGGAGGGGTTTTTGAAACGTTACAGGAAAAGCAAGGACACGCGTCCCCACGTGTATCCTGATTGCTGTCCCAGACTGTGAAAGATTTGTCTCAAAACGAAAAACCTGCAGCTGGGGTAGATTGCAAGCTCATATGCACCCTCCAAGCCCGGCTGGAGTGTGGCCGGTGGCACCAGATGAAGGTGGAATGGCCACCCTGCTCCTACCACGAGCAGAATTTCATGGAACCAGTAGGATCCTGATGTCCCTTTGGGTGCATAAATCCTGAGGCCAAACCCACCAACAGCACCAACACTTGCAGAGCGGCACCTCACAGCAGGGCACAGCCACAGTGCCAGCATCTCTGCAATTCATCTGCCTCTTCTGAAAAGCCCAAAATCCACCAAGGGGCCCAGTGGTGCCATATCCCTGTCCTAAACACTGGCCTCAGCACCAGGGGAGGCACAGAGCAGGCGTCACTCATACAAGAGTATCTGTATGCAACAGAGCAATCAAAAGGATATTATTTGCTCTCTAGATAAACAGAAAAAATCAGATTATTTCAGGTGTTTTCTGCCATGAGATGACAGATGTTGGCTGCAAAGAGATTCTTTAAATTGGATTTGAAAATACTGACTGTATTTCCTCAGCCTTCCCTTGGCAGGACTCCAGAAGGAGTGGGGGTATTTCTCCCATTCCCCTCCAGCAAGGCAGGTCCCTGGCCAGGAGCTGCGCTGCCTCATACCTACGTTACTAATCAATAATTAAAAAAAAAAAAAAAAAAAAAAGTTGTACCTGCTGCAGCATTTGCTGCATGTCAGAATAAAGCCTGGCTCAGAGCAGAGCATTGATCTCTGCCCAAGTTCATTACTCCCTCTGGAGCTAAAAGCTGAGGGAAGGAGGGAGCAGCGGTGACAGACAAATGGGCATCATGACCATGCCCGGATGCATTTAGAAGTTTCCATGGCTGGTTGGGATCAGAGGGTCCTGCTCTGGGATGGCAACAGCAGCAGTGGCAAAGGACTTCGGGTGTCCTGAGGTAAAGCTGCCTGGAGCTGCTGAGCAAACACAGCTGTGTCAGGGAGCAGCTCTGGGCTGGATCCTGACAAAGCAAAACCATCAGATCTCCAGAGGCATGTGTGGAGGCAAAACCCATGCACTGAAACAGGGGGATTCATGTACCAAAGGATGGGGTTCATGAACTCCCAAAATAGGGGGTTCTGGCACTGAAAGACAGAATTCCTGTACTGAAAGATGGGGTTCATGGATGGGCTCAAGTGCAACAGGAGAAGCAGCAAAGGCCAAGCACTCATATGTGCCCCACATTTTGGGTGATTGGCCCAGTCTCGTGGCTGCTGTCTGGGCCAGGGTCCATCCTCTGCCATTGGCCAGCAAGGGAATAAAAACAAATCCACACTGAAGTGGCAGCTACAAACTGTGCTCCCCCAGACTTGGCACCCCACTTTGTGAAGGACCCACCCACAGGTGTAGCCAGAGCAGGAGCTGGAGAGGTCACCCACTGGTGACTGCACATTCCAGGCATGGGCAGGGATTCCTGGCTCCAGCCCACCTCCTGCACCCTGACATGAAGGTAGCACATCCCCCACTGGAGGCCAAGGCCATGCAGCTGCACCTCAAGGGCTCAAATCTGCCTGTGCACCATCAGAGATATTTAAATCATGCCAGGATGAAGCAAAGAGCAGAAATTCCTCCTGGAGCCAGGAACACCTCCAGAGGCAGAGCCTGAATTAAGTCCCATTTCCAGCAGATTTTCTGCCATCAGAATGTATGAAAAACAGGTACTGGGGCCGTGCAGGACCCAGCAGACAGGGAAGTGCCAGTGCCCACATCTCAAGTGCACTGGGAAGGTTTGGTTCTCCTCCTCAATTTTAATCCATCAGTGACGAGGCCTCAGGCAGGGGCTGCCTGCGGGTGCAGCCCCAAAGAACGCCGTGTGTGTGACAGGGATTCGGGGGGAGGTCACTCACACACCGAGGCAGGAGCAGAGCCAGCGACTCCCGGAGCCGAGCCGGCACCCGCTGCTAACAAGGTCCCTTATCTGCTCACTTGTTATTTCTCTGAACAGCCAGTGCCTCCTCACGGGGCTTCTCTTTCAGCAGATCCGGCCCGGGGACTCGCTCTCGAGGATGAAACACTCCTTATCTCAGTCAGCGCCAGGTTCCTGCCCACGGCTCAGTTCTGCTGGGGGGGGCACTCCCCAGATGGAGGAAACCAGTGGGCACTTCCACACAGTGAAACCACAAAGATCCCAGAGACACCACATCACCATAGTCACAGCTTGTGCACCCATGAGGTTTGCATGTGAATTCCCTGGGATCCTGTCCATCAGGAAAAGGCAACCTGCAAAGCGGGAGGATGCAGTGGAACTCAGAAGAGCTGGATGAGGTTGTAAGGGGATGGGGGTCAGCGAGATAAGCAGCATCTCATGGGGCATCAGCCCCAGAGGGACCCCCAGACCTTGAGGGGCACAAAGAACATCTCCAGGGACACAGCTCTAACCTGGAGCTGCCCAAGGACACCCAGAATGAAAGCAAGAGCATTGGTCCCTCCTGCTGGCTCCTGGGTGCTGCTCATGCTGATTCCAATGCCGACACCCCATGTTCCCTTTTGACAGCAAAAGCTGCCCAGCAACTGGAAGAAAAAAAACCTCAAACCCCAAACCCCAGAGCTGCTGAAGCACTAGGGTCTGCCTCATGCATTATTTTGAAATTCACCTCTTTAAGGGCTCCTGCAGGGGCACCCCGAGGCGCAGCACTGAGCTCTCCTGAGGTCCAGGAGCCAACGCTCAAATTTGCGTCTGCCTGGGAGAGTGAATTGGGTTGTTCATCTCTCTGACGGGCAGAATAAACACCCTCCACATTGATACTGAGCTCATTTCTGATACTTGTTTAGAGACTTGACAATTCCTGTATAAAAGGATTTCCTTCCACAGCTGAAGTTTGACATTCCTGCATTATTAGATTATTTGCAAAGGTCTGCGTGCGCTGCAGGAAAACAATGCTCCCGCCAGGCAACATTAGTGCCTGCTCCTCTACAAATCATCCTGGGCGCAGCCAGGCACAGAGGAAGCGCCTGTCAGGATCCTCCGGTGCAGGGAGCAGTCAGGGAGGCGGCGAGGGGGAGCTCAGGTGAGCAAACACAACCCACCCACGACAGCCACAACAGCATCAAAAATACCAGACTGAGCAGGAGAGGGGTTTTGGGTAGAGGGAACCCTGCTCCAGACACCAGCACCACCATGGGCTCCTTGTGTCACTGCCAACACGGCCCTTCGCAATGGCACGACCTGGCTGGGAGAGCAGTGGGAGCATTTCTGGGCAGGGACACGCCGTGTCTTTGTCCCCCTGCCTGGCTTGGAACGGCCACGGCCCTGTGTCCCTGACCCCCCACCCCGGGGAGACCTGGGAGCCCCAGTACAATGTGGGAGAGGCAGCAGGAGCTCCCCTCCTCCTCCTCCCCAGCACATGGGGGCTTTGGGACTCAAATGCCTCTGCCCAGAGCCGCCCCTGCGCAGGGAATCTCCAAAGCATAAAATTCAGAAGAAAATTACTTGAAAAGAATTATTTCTTCAGAGAACTCAAGCCCGTTTCCAGGCCATTAACTCCTTCCTCTGCAGAACCCACCGCCAGGTTCCCAATGGAGAGGAGCGACATCACAGGTGTCCCTCATTGTGGAACAGTTCCCTCTTTCCAAACCATTAAGCACCACAAAAATGAAATGTAAAATAACAAACAAAAAAAATTACCACAAACCAACCAGCCCTGCCCCTTACAAATAATTCCCTGCCCCAGGAGAAAAGCTCTTCCTGAGAGCAAGACCTTAAAAGAAAAAAAAAATATTAAAAAAAATCAATAGCGTAAGTGACTTATTTCCCAGCTGATGGTTTGTTCCCAGTGCTGACAGCCTCTCGCTGTATTTAGCACAACCTCAGTCCCTCCACTGGGATATCAGGAGATGTTCCTCAGCCATGATTTACACTCATTTCTCCCCGTTTAGGGAGGCTCAGCTGGGAGGGGAGCTGAAGATGGATTTGGACACACAGTGAGGACGGTCGGTGCCTGTCTCCCGTGGCCAGGGGGAAATGCCATCAGCTCCTGCCACTCCCAGCAGGAGGAAACCAGTGCTCCCACCCTCCCTGATGCTGCCAGCACTGGGGCTCCCACCCTGTCACCCACTGCATGGATGGTGTCACCATCCCTCTCCCTCCCCCTCCCCACACCTGCTTCCCCAGGACTTGCCCCAGGATTTCCCCAGCCCCAGCCAAGCCCAGCCTGGCCTCAGCCCAACCAAACCCCACCAGGGCAAGCACCTCCATGGAGCAGAGGAGTCCGATGACCCCACAGACTGAGGAGAACGTCTCCCTCATCTTTTGCTGCTTTCCTGTTTTTAAATCCTGTACTGGTGCTCAGCAGCCTCGTGCACTGGGTAGCAGACCTGGATCAGTGCCCTGGCAAAGTCCAGATGTCCGGGTGACAGGCTCATCCCTGCCTGCAGCAGCCATTGCCCACAGCTTGTCTCAGCCTGGGGCAGCCTTGGGTGTCCCCTGGGGTCAGAGCTCCCACCACGGCATCCCAGGATCCTGCTGCAGAGGGAAGTGTGAGGCACCGTGGGTGCTCTGCTGAAGAACACCCTCCCAGCTCCTTTCTCCTGGAGGGCAAGTTTCCTGCTTCCCATCACCAGAGTGCCTCATCCATCATGTTCCCTCTAATTACCTTCTCATTTACCTCTTTAGTCAAATCTGTTTACAGTCAGAGACAAGAAAGCACGGCCCAGGGAGGGGTACAATGGAGAGGGGTCTCTGTGCCTGCACGTTTCGTTGCCCTGTGCCGAGGCTGGCCCAGTACTCTGAGAGCAGAGCGGGCAGGGGAGTGTGGCTCAACATGATGAGGGCTCACAGAGGAGCCAAGGCCACCAGGCTCCCGTCACCCAGGCCCTGCCATCACTCCCAGCAGCCCAGAGCCCCACAGGTGCTGCCTGTGGGATGTGCCACTCTTGCACCCTCTCCCAAAACCCACATTTAGCTCAAAAGGCAACAGTGATGCTGCTGTTGCAGGGCCACAGAACCAGCAGGGTTAAACCAGGGCACAAATCCCCTTGTCTGCAGCCTATGGATGCTTCCTGAAGGAAATCTGTTATTAGCTCCACCTTTTAATCCTCCCTCAATTTCAGTAACGTCATTCGCCACAACTGCCAAGACTCGGGGTGCCCATCCTCACACCTCAAAGGCTTTTCTGTGCTGCTCAATATGACAGCACAAATGAGCTGGCCAGCAGCAGCACATTAAGCTGAATAATTACCTTAATTAATAACAGTGTGCCCAAGTGGGCCCCCAGCCTATGCCAAGGACCAAGAGGATCCAGAGTTTCCCAGCAGTGGGGTGTGTGGTCAGAGTGCAGGTGCATGGCAGGGCCTGCTGGGATTACCAGGATCAAAACTGACTGGGTTCCTTTGGAGCAGTGGGGCTCCTCCCTCTGAAAGAGCTTGGAAATTAGAAAAGAATAATTCATCATCCACCTTGTAAAAGCCTGATTTGCAGGAACCATCTCCGCAAAAATTCCTCAGCAACATCTGGAGCACCCTCATCCATCACAGGGACAGTGGCTGGGCTAGGTGGGATGGGCACACTGTCATTCCCTAATCCCACAGATTCCTTCAGCTGGGGAAGACAAAAATACTCAAGGCAAGGCATTCCTGCTCTCCAGGTGCGGCACTGTGGCCCCGAGAACTGTGAGGGACAGTGCAGGGGTGGCACCACGTCCCCAGCCCTGCAGAGGGAACACCACCTCACAGGATGTTGCTTAAGCCCAAGCCTTATCACAGGCTGTGCCCATTCCTTCTCCTTACCCAGGACAGCACTGACTGCTGGCAGCTGGAGCAGTGCCAGGACCCTTTCCTGCTCCCCAGGGAGTCCAGGGAACCCACACACCACACCCCCACGCTTCTGGTCCCTCCAGCCCCTGTCCCTTGCTGCGAGTGCTTCCAATGTGAGCTCACAGGCACAACCCACTGTGGCAGTGACCAACATTTCACTCGCAGCAGATGCTGCAGGAGGTTTTCCCCATCTGAGAGGAGCCAACTTGGAGCAGGGATCATGCACTGCACACCCACAGCAGCTCACCAGCTGTGCGTGGAAATGATCACATGTACACACACATGCGGCAAACAGCAAAATCAGGTTTAGAATGTACACTCAGATTTATAAACTTACCTAGCCCTTAGGCAGTTTATTGAAGTTTTCTCAAGACCTTCCCTGCTCCTTTCTCCCCCAGATACATGGCCCCAGTTCTCATCTGAAGCTGTTCCACATTCACTAAATCCCCTTTCTGCCCTGCCTCAAACCCTGACTTACATCATTCCCTTTCTCCTAAGCTCCTCCAACACAAGAGCAGTGTGAGGGAACAGCCAGTCACCTTCCAGGAGAAAACAGAGACCAGCTCTGACCACAACTTCACTGGAGTGGAAAGGGAATAATTCCCAGACTCCAGTAAAAACCTACACACCTGAAAGCTAAAGGAAAAAACACCTTCAAGGAAGCAGGTTGAAAACAGAAGAAAGAAATGAGGAATTTGACAAGTTCTGCACAAATAAATGTATTTTTGCAGCTTTTTGTGGCTGCTGAAGCCATGACTTCCATGCTGATCCCCTGAACACCAGCGTTCAATAGCGCCAGGCCAGCAGTGTCTGTGCAGCCAGGATTGAAGGAAGCCTTTAAGCTTCCCTGACAATGCATTTTTCTTGGAGATAAAAAATGAATGCTGCCAGCATGCAAATCTCTCTAAATTAGGCACGGCCCAGCTTGCAGGAGTCACGATGGCTTGTGATGACAGTCATTAACTTCAGCAGCAGAAAAGAGGATGCGGGAAAACATCCTCTGCTACTTCCTATCCCAGTTGGGAGTCCCGGATCAGGGAAGCACCGGTGTCTGGCACAACGACACCCAAAACCACACTGTGGTGCAGAGGATGATGAGAATGAGCTGTGGCCCCTTGCCCTGGGGCAGGCAGGGCCATCCTTCGGCTCTCGGGGACTTGCTGCTGCTCTAAGAGCCAAGCTCCCTGTCCAGGAACCACAACACTGGCTTTCAACTGAACAAGCACAGCCAAGACGCAAAGCTGGCTGCAAAAGGAAGATGAGGGAATTTGGGCATGTCACTGCTTACCTCCCCTCACTCTTAGTTCTGGGTAAAACCCCAACGGACTCATTCCCTCTTTTCCATCTTCAGGAGGGAACGGTGACCAGCCTGTGCCAGAACCTACTTTCAATTCCCACTCACCTTTGGGAAGATTTAATAGGAATGGCTGGTGTGGCCAATTCCTGGATCTTTTCTGCCACTGAAGAAGGGATGAACTGGACACACACCACCACCTTGGCCTCCCTGGTTCTCGCCAGAGCAAGGGTTGTACATTTTCATTAATGGATCACGCTAGAATAACCTGCCAACAGCCTCTTGAACCATCCAGGCTTCCTCTGTGCCCTCCCAGCCATGCATATATTTGTATTGTTTCACACTGATCCTTGGCAGCTTGAATTAGGGGGAAAAAGATTAAAAAAAAAATGGGAACCTCATGCTGGTTTTGGACTGGGTATGCAGCTGCAGCCCCGTTCACAGAACACTGCTCAAATAACAGACCAGGAACTAAAAAAAAGCAAACTATCTTTAATATCTCCCAAATCCCATTTAGAAGCAGTTTCATAGAAACATCACTTTCATCGTGCAACAGAGGCTGGAGGAGGGGCAGAAAGAGGGAGAACTGGTGCCACATCCTTGTGGGCAGATACAGAGGTGTCTCCCAGGTCCTCAGAAATTCTCCAGCAGATCCAGGATCCGCTTCTGCTCGCTCTCCCGAAACTCCTGGTTCTTCCCGTCCCCGATGTTCTCCGCGTACTCTGCAGGGAGAGAGCAGAAGGACACGGGCTTTGAGTGCAACAGGAACAAAGGAAGGGCAAAAACTCCTGCAGATGCCACAGCAGAATCTACACCCACAGAACTGCAAACAACAAAATGGGAATTAATGCAAGGAGCATTGATGGTTTTCCTGCCCATCCCCAGAGCTAAAGCTTTGCATAACAAGCACCTGCTGACATTTATTAAAGCTTTTGTGGCAGACAGAGGCAGAAAACTTCCTGCTCTGGCCCCAGCAGACACCAGCACCCAGGAGCACCCATTCCCTGGCATGGGAATCATGGCATTATGCCCAAGAAATGCAAACAGTACCATAAATCACTGCAAATCACTGGCTTCCTAGGTCCCTTTGGACACCTTACTTTGGACATCAGGGAAGGTCAGGAGGGCTCTGTGACAACTGTTAATCATTCCCAGTCATGGGTTTAACCTGCCTGCTGTCCAAGCATCCTGAATGAGGATTTTTGCTGAGGAGACCCCAATTTCTCCATCTACCAGTGCTTTTAACCACACAGAAGAAAAGCCATCAGTTCAGATTTAACTACAAACCAAACTCCTTGTCATCAGGCAAAGGATACCAGACACTGACCATGGTCTTGCCCATCCATGCACATGGCCAAACACCACAGAACTAAACTCTGTAGTTCTCCTTCCTGATATTCATTTGGAACTGGCAGCTCTTATCCCCTACCAGCTCCCTCCTTCCTGCAACCAGAACCTGCATTTTCAAAGACAGTTTAAAAAGAAAAAATGAAAAGCAGGTTCTGAGCTGCAGAAGCAAGGAGCTGAACAAATCTGAGGAAATCGGGAGCAGGCTGATGGTTAAGACAGCGCTTCCCTGCCTCCGCCTGCATGCATTCTTTTCCTTCTTCCAAACAAACAGAACAGCTTGTATTCAGCACTGAATGGTAAGTTGCTGTAGAAAGTTTGCTTTAATATTTATACATTTAGCACAGCTACATGCTCTGAGCTCCATCAAAGCCTTTGTTACAGGAGCACTGAAAGCAGTGAGGACAGGGAGAAGTTAGCTGATGTGGGAGTCTTCCCTCCTGTGTGTACACTCTCTCTCTCTTTCTATGTAAAAGCAGTAGCATTCTTTGGCAAGCCTCTGGGAAAAATATTAATGTTTTAATATTTATAAACCACTGCATTACCTGTAACATGAGCAGGTGGTAACGCTGAGATTTGCTGCAGGTGAACCTGAGCTGCCCACTGTCCCAGCAAAGGGACCAGCTCAGGCCACCTTTCCTCGATGGAGGAGCTGCCCTCCACAGCTCTTCAAAGCAGTAGAAAGCTCCTACAAGGATGGATTCCTTGTAGCTTCCTGTGTATGGACTGATTGCTGTGCTGTGCGTGCTTTGGCCAAGGGCTGCACTGGGGATCCAAACCTCCGGCAGGAGATGATCCCAGGGCACAGGGATGGGGTCCCCTTCCCAGCCAAGGCTGGCATTTAGCTCAGGCGCCCTTGTCCCCTCAGGCAGTACCAGAGCCTTCTGTCAGTGCTCCAGGAGCTGGTGGAGGAGCCAGCTCTGTCCCCTGCAGCCCCTTCCCGGCTCCATCAGGGTGAGTGCCTGTGGAACAGCTGCAATGGATGCGAGTGCTGGAGTTTATTGCAGCCCAAGGGCAACATTTCCCACCTGCAGTGGCCTCTCCAAGCCCAGGTGAGGGACAGTCATAGTCTCCAAGCCTGGCACAGCCAGCAGATCTGGCCCCAGCTGTAAGGATGGCCAGACTGCTTGGACTAGGGCAGAAACAGGGAGCTGCTGAGTGCCACTAATGACACTGCCCTTCCTTTGTACCAGGAGATCACCCAAACAAAAACAAGACACAGATTCTTCTTATCTTGTCCAAAAGCACAGCATTTCTCCTTCTAAACATCTAGGCTTTGTAAGACTGAAACCCCAGTGACTCCAAGGAAGAATGTTTACTGGGTTATGACAGCTGCTAATGCTCATTTGAAGCATTAGCAGCTTGAAGACACCAGTTAAAACCCCCAGAACCAGGCTTAAAAAAGTAAATCTCTGACTGAGATTTTATGTATTTACTTTATTATTTAAAATTCCACCACTTCACTGAGACTGCTAAAAAAAAATCAAATGTAAGCTGCCCCTGCCAACAGTTAACCAGAGCTTACACACTGCTGTAGCTACACAAAGGGAAAGAGCCCAAGATTGGTTTCTGCTTCATTAGACAAAATACAATGGTTACAGAACAGTAAAAATCAATTGGGAAATACTGAGGCTTGTAATGGATATTGGAAGCTCTGGAGCTTACACAGATGGAGGCACCATGAGCCAGACTGAGCTCCATCCTCAGAGCACACTGACCCTTCCTTTGTGTTTACCTGTGCTAACAGGTTTGGGCTGGAATGTGCAGCAGACATTCCACATGCCCAGCTCCCAACGTGCCCGTTCACCTGACGCCAGGTGTGAGGGGAGGGGCCTCAGCAGGAGCAGCCCTGACAGAGCTCTCTTGAGAGCCAGGATCAATGGCCAGTCCCTCTGGATCAGTGAGGAACAGGGAGATTTGCAATTCCAGAGCCAAGTATCACTTCAGAGAGGCCTGTGCCTCACTCCATTTCCAATGACAGATGGAGATCAGGCAGCTCCCCAAGATACAGACACTGCTGCCATCCCAAATCCAGCTTCCATCCCCAAAACATCTCCCTAGCCAAGGCACACACCACTCAGTTGTTTTCTTCTAAAGTATAAACTAACTGTCCTGTTGCAAGAAACGCTTGATCTTCCAGAAGAAGGAAGTGTGGGAGGACTGGTCAGCCTGCAGAAATGCATTAATGAGCCTCCCGTTATTCCCTGCCCACTCCTCCCCCTTGAAAGCTCTACCATAAGAAAACAGTCTCGCTTCCTTGCTTGCATCGTAAGTAATTCTGAGCCACCCCAAGGGATCCATCAGCTGTCAGGTTGCCAGAGAAACATGGAGAATATGTAGGCCATAAAAATCAAACCAAAAACTGAACACCTAATTAGTATGCAAAAATAGAAAATAAAAACTGAACAAGAGCAAAACACGGAAAGAAAAGTAAAAATAAACCAGTCCTCATCTGTCCTTGAGAGCAAGTTGGGAAGTAGCCTGGAAACATTCCAGCCAAGGGTCAAGTTCCTGATCTCTCAGTCACTTGCAATAGTCTTGTGCAGTTGACTCCAGTGAAGTTTTGGAAGCCCCTTGCTGGCCCCAGCACCCACCAGCAGCACACTGTAGGATCCACACCCAGATCCCTGCTTCAACCCCTTTGCTTCCCTGGGAAGCTGTGTTCAGTGCTGCTCCTGCCTCCTGGGTCCCACTGCAGGATTTCACAATCAACCACTAAGAAATTTCTCACTGAGGTTTTGACTGTTGTCTCTAAAAGTCTCTAAAACTGGCAAGTCTAAGAGATGGGGAGAGCTGCAGCCAGAGCCCAAACTCTGCACCTATCCCTGCATTATTAACAAGCCAATGTGCCCCTTCGGGCAGGGAACGTGGTGCTGCTGAGAGCACCCAACCCAGCACGACCCTGAGCTTGCAACACCCAATACAACCGCGGAGAAAGTTTCACAATGCAAGTCACTATCTGGGGAAAAAAGAATCAGATGAAATTTTAATGCAGCTACCCTCCAATTGAGCTTGGTATGTCAGTCAACAACGCAGAGCCGTGACCATGAGGTGTGCAAATCCAGCAGGTGTGCAGACAACTCCCTCAGGGACGCACGGCCCAGGGCAAGTGTGGGAATCTGAATGCCGACGTGTGCCGTACTCCACATTGGAAAGGGGCAGTTTAGAGGCAGGAATTTTCAAGTATCATAATTAAAATCAGAAAATACTTCCTGTGCAGCCCCCCTGCTCACCAGCAGGCATTAACTTGCACTTTGTGACCAAGTACAAGGGCCAAAGAGATTGCCTATAACTGTAGGTAATCTCATGCTGTGAGAAAATCACTCTTAATTTTGTCACACCAGCCAGCCTTCCGATTCCTTTTTTCCTGCATATGAGAAGGGAGAAAACCGACAGGTTCAGCAGGAAAAAAGCTGTGTGTACCTGCCATTGTTGAACTGGGGGCAAGAAAAGCCCAGGAGAAAGAACGTTGTTCCCAAAGAAAGCAGAAACATTGAAACACATCCCACAGTCCAGTATCCCAGAAACGCTGCCAAACTTCCTTTCCTTACAGAAGAAAAACAGGCTCCTCACCCCGCGCTGAAAACAACACAGCCCCTTTGGAGCAGATACATTCCGTAAGGAAGCATCTTCTCCTGGCATCTCTGGTTCCCTGCTGCTCCCATTAAGCCTCTCAGCTCCAAGAGGCCATGGGAAGAGGCTGAATCCTGCGCTCCTCCTCCCCAGTTCCACTGGCTGCTGCTGCTGAAAGACAGCAGGCTGCAGAGGAGGGCCACAGCTCAAACAGGACTTGCTCTAATTCACCATAAGCATTAAAAATAACAAGCAGTACTTTAAAACCGGGATTGCAAATCACAACAGCTACGTTTTAAAGCTACGGAGGATACTTTAATGCTATAATCCATATTAATCTGACACTAAGAACAAGACAAATACACAACGGGTACTAATATGGCGCAGATGGTAAAGTGCAAGGCCACGTTAATGAAAGATGGGACTCCACTATTCTTCCCTCTAGCAGGCATGTACACTTCCCTTAAATATTTACTCTCACGTTAATGTCAGCAGTGAATTCCAGCCAGGCTGGGGCTGATGGAAGCATGGAGTGATGTGCTGTTCTCTGACAGCAGCTAGAGCAAGTGTCCTAACTCAGAGGCAAAGGAAAGCACGCCACTAATCAGGGTGATTCCAGCCCTGCCAGCATCTTGGAACACTGCTCAGCTGCTGCCTGGAGATGCTCAGGAAGCCAAGGAGAATTACACATGAAGGCTCATCCTGCAAAGCGATGACCAAGCTGTCCCTGGTAGCAATGAGACACTTGCGCAAAGATATCTCTACTCACCCTTCAGGATGTGTCGAACAATTTTAATGGAGCTGCCTCTCATGTTCAGGATCTGGTGGACTCTCTGACGAATCTGGTGGAGAGTAGGACAGAGAAGAAAGACATCTTCAACACAAGTCCATGCAGAGCACCACTTTTTCCCACTTTGAGGGATAAGCAGAGACCTGAGCACCACAAAAACCAACTCAGTCTTGGCAGCCCACCGCATCTGCTCAGGAACACCCAGGAAGGCACATGGCACAGAAATAAGAAGCCACAGAATGCATACACAAACCCCAATGTATTCACAGAGGAAGCAGAGATGAGCATTTTGCACAGATGAAGAAAAGCTGTAGCTGTGCTTTTGTGAGACCTCCCGAGAGCAGGTCCCTTTCCCCTATTCCCTCAGCAATGGCATCAACATGGCCTTTCCATTTCAAACCCTGACCTTGCTCATATAGATTATATGAATTTAGTGACAACAATCAGCTTCTGTCCCCACTAATGCCCTCCTATCCCCTGCAACTTGATGGAGCAGTATGGACGCAAGTGCAATAAACAGCAGGTTTCCTCACCGAAAGGGAATTAGAGAAACAGTAACTCAACACTGCATTTGCGAGGATTTAGAGCCTTGTATGCACCATGAATAGAAACACAGATGATCTGCAATCCTTGTATGCAGCTTTACCTGGGGAACATTGGCATTACAGATCTCTGCCATGATGTAACAGATGAGCTGCAGCACAAAGAGCCCGGCATCCAGACGACGGAGATAGAATTCGTCTTCCATATCATCGTCTATGATCTCTCCTCGACGTACCATGTCCTGTAAGGCCACACAAAGGAAAGGTCTGAGGATTCTCTCAGGGCACTTCCCATTAGGAGTGGCAAAATGGTGGAATCTGTGGTTTCTTAGAACTGTTTTGCTCCCCCAAATATTATCAGCTATATATTTCTTGCCAAAGAAGTATTCTAATAATTCATTTAAATTCACAAAACATTTCATTCAGTTTTGAAGAAGTTATGCCTTTGCTGGTCGTGAAGTGTGTCCATCTGCAAGTTAAAATTTTAATTTAAACATACAAATCACATTTCTACATTGAAGAGTGAGAGTGTGTGACAATTGAACAGACTCATGTACCTGTGATTTACAAGTTCTTTGTCAGAATGGAACAAAACCTGCTCTTTTACTGGCCATCTGAGGGTGCTGTTCGGCAGTGCAGAACATGACTCCAGCACACTCTAAGCCCTATCAGGCTTCTAGCTTCATTATTGACTGATAGATGAGAAAACATGTCTGAAAATTCTGCACAAGGACAGCTTTTCTGTGCCCAGCCAGGCTCTTCCAGCTGTGTTTCTAAAGGGTGCTGCAAGGGGGCAGACCCAGGACAGGGGTCAATGCTCTCATGGACTTTGCTCCTGGNGTCCAGAGAGCCCATCTTCTTCAAAAGACTGGCAAGAGCCACCTGGCAGCAAGCTCAGGGCAGCCTCCTCTGAGCTGTACCCAGGACGTGCCTGTGCTCCCATCCTCATGGGGGCTGACAGGTGCAAACAACTGTGTCACGTGTCACCTTCTGCATTTTGGGGTTTGTCTCCTGGTTTTGTAGTTAAACAAAGGAAGCAGCTCGCCGCAGCCCTGTGATTTATTCCGCGGCCGTCTGGCAATCTTTCCTCATTAGAGCCCTCACCTGCGGGCGCCCCGTACCTGCAACGCTCCACAGGACGCGGCTCCTCAGGCACACACGCTCTGGGCACGCACACACGCAAGGTCACCAGCTCCAAAGCTGACCAAGGCTGCCAAATTTTGCTGCTCTGTCAAGCCAAACCCTCACACCTAATGGTGAGTTGAGGGTTTCAGGCGTAAAAAGGAAAATGAGCCCTGTGCAACTCTCCCTGGAGCGGGGCAATGGATGCTTCCCGGAGAGAAATCTGATGGAGTGACTTAGACAGCTGATTCTCATATCCTCTTGAAAGGGAGAGGGAAGCTTAGGTAGTGAAACACTTCTCCTTTCCTCCTAGAAATTCGGTCCACCAGTAAAAGAACAAGTTTAGAAGCCACTGCCTTCTTAATTGTGCTGTGAAATCAGCTGCTTTGGCTACACTCAGATGTGACGCTTTAGCATCAGATCCTGAAGACTCCAACACATGCATGACTGTCATTTACTCCAGGTTCTCAAAATCAGGGGCACAGGCATGACTGGGCAAAGCCTGCATGTGAGCTCTTGCCAGTAAATAGAAAAATCCAGTTTTGTGCAGAGTGACTTCCCTCACCCTAAATCCATGCCAAATGCCTCAAATCTGGTCTCTAAAGCTAAACAATGATGAGTCTGGCTGGTAAGTGAGCCGAACACTGACTGAATTATCGAAAAAAACACTCAAGAAAGACAACACACTCACTCCTGAACCACCACTCATACTCCACACTGCACACAGGCTCATTGGCTGCTCTGCTCAACAGTGCTAAATTCCTGAGCAGAGAAACTGCCACAAGCCAGGACTCTGAATCTCCAGAGCAAGAAACAAAGGCCAGGTCTGCTCTGTATTCTGATCCGAGCACAGTGATCACAGGAGCTGGATCCAGGCAGCCACGGTCTTGATTACACAGCGGTGGCGGCTCTAACAGCCCCTCTCGGCAGAGAAGATTATTTTGTGCCAGTAAATTAAGCAGATATGAATTAGAAGATAAGTACAGTTTTAAGGTGCCTTTTCATAGTCCTCTTTTTTTTTAGAAACAAACAAAAAAAAATAGCCACCCTTTCAGTGCTAATCTGCCTCCAGTACAGTAGCAGGCAGCCCCTTTCCCACTTGGTCTCTCTTTCAAAGCTGTCAGTCACTAACCTCCAAATGAGCACTCAGGTGCCATTTCTAATCTGCCAGCAATATGTACTGAGATGCCCCTTGCTGATGGGAGAAGACAGCAATAAGATGGGCTCCTGTGAAGGTAAAATGAGCTTCTCTCACACTAATGAGGCAGGACTGACAGGCCTCGAGGCGTCAGGTAGAAACTCCAGGCCTAAAGATGCAGTGGATGTGCCAGTGCTGTAGTAAAGATCACATTGCTCCACATGGGCACTGGAGCAGATTCTGGATCCTTCTCCCTCCTCATCTATCACTCACCTTCCAGCACGCACTGCACAGCTGGGCAGAGCAAAAGGAACGGGTGCTGACCAAGAACACAGAACGTCTCCAGGATCCTGGTTTGACATCCTCACCACATGGAACAGCAATGCCAATCCAGCTGGACAGAAATGAGCGTGCTCCAAATAGCCATGCACCAAAACAAGCACCACAACGTGTCTCTCACTCTAAGGATGGAGTCTCTCCCCTTACCACTTTCTCTCTATATCATTGGCGAGAGCTGAGGGATGCAAGACATGCTCAGGAAAGGCTTTCAGACCACAGGCTAAGAGCCACACTCCATCACGTCCTGCCCTTACCCAGCTCCAGGCAATTAGGTCTTTCTACACCAAACTGAATGGATGGGCTGACACAAATCCCCACCTGTTATCCCCACCTGTGGATACCGTACATCCTAGGAGTTCCACCTCTTCCTTTCAAGGATGGAGTGGCTGAGCTGTAGCACAATTAGCATGTAATTTGTAAGTCATTATAGCACAAAGTGTCTGGTGAGAATATTTTATTGAATAAACCTGATGAGCATAATTTTCTGTGGAACTATAAAAATATTAAACTATCTCTTGTCATTTCCTACCATCTTTAGAGATCATCAAGGCTATTGCTGCCACCCATAATTATACCTCATTTTAGAGAGAGGTAAAGGCCACAGGATGTTGCACTATTTCCTACAGAAATAATTAAAGAAATTGAGAGGGGAACAAGATATTTTTATTAACTGAAAACTCTGAGAAAAGTGCTAAGACCGGCATCAGGTGTTGGAGACAATGCTCTCATGGACTTTGCTCCTGGGTTTCCCATGGTAATTAGGATAATCACCAAGTTATCACCTCTGAACCTTTCTGAACAGATTCCACTGAACCAAACAAGGGGGTAACATTGAGAAGGGGCTCAATGACCTTTTTTAGCCAAAGAGCACTGATTCCCATGGGAATGACAACCCACCATCCATCCTTCCTCTGTATACATGAATTTCACCAGAGAGACCTGCCCAGAGGGAGGCCAGAGGAAGAATGAAAGAGGCCATCCCATCCCATCCCATCCCATCCCATCCCATCCCATCCCATCCCATCCCATCCCTCA
>WBMY01015762.1:0-12138 GCA_013397315.1 Donacobius atricapilla
GGCGGGTGGGTTGGACCCCTCAGAGCCTTTCTTTCCCGGTGCAGTTCGGCAGAACGTTCCCCAGGCGTTCCTCGGTACGGTTTGCGATGGAAGTTCCAGGAAAAGTGCTATTGTCATGGCCGCCGATGATAAACGCTCGTCGCAAAACTGAGTAGACTCCAGTCAAGTGTTTCGCTTAGTACATGTCCAAATGGAAGCACAATGCACAGATAGGAAGACTAAGTATCACAGAACCACAGAGTGATTTGAGTCGAAAGGGACCTTAAAGCTCATCCAGTTTCAATCCCTGCCGTGGGCAGGGACACCTTGCACTAGACTGGATTGTTCCAAGCCCCGTCCAAACTGGCCTTAAACGCTTCAGGGATGGGGCAGCCACACCTCTGGACAACCTGTGCCAGGGCCTCAGCACTCTCACAGGGAAAAATTTCTTCCTAATATCCAGTCTAAACCTGCTTGCTTTTAGTTTGAAGCCATTTTCCCCTGTCCTGTTAGTGTCCACAAAAATCAGATTTGTTACACACCCTGGTGTGCAACATGCCAATAATTAAACATTCCAAAGAGTCATTGACTATTTATTTTAGAGTTGCACAAGTCTGTGTGCTCAGCGGTCTTCCACAAATAACACATGCCAACTATGAAAACTTTTTACTATTAATACATTTTAGCAAACGAAGGAGTTAGTGTTCATTGGCTGCAAGTTACATAGTTCTCTTATTAATTAGTATTCTCTCTGCTGTTTTTTAATGGTTTTTGCTTCTCATGCCAATTAGTCTTTTGAGTCAGTGGGTTTCTTGAGTTGGTGGTCCATGAGTCAGTGGTCCATGAGTCAGTGGTAATGATCTCGCCCTGCCAGATTTACCCTTCAGCCAGTTCAAGCTGATTTCAGCACAGTTGCTGAGTTGGCTTTATTAGGTTTTTTCTGCCAGATATCCTTGTGGCCCATAAATTCTGCATTCTTTGTGTCCACTATCACTGGATGTCTTTCTTCCCTTTGTTTTCCTTCCCCTACATCTGAGCTCGTTAAAGCATGTCAAGCCCTAACCCTTAACAAGGCAATTCTACCAAAAAGTAATTTGTTTTGCTGGCACATGGACATCACTTAGAAGTTGCTTGTTAGCTGCTATCTGTTTCGGGGATTAAATCTCCCTTCTTGTTGATTCAGCTTGAAAGTATACAAAGACCAGACATTAAGGATTATCCTTTCTTATGAGAATTTCATATACTCCACACTTTGCAAAACTGTCACTGCATGCCCTTGTAAATAATCCTTTCCCATCTTCCTTGTAGGCTCCCTTCAAGTGCTGGAAGGCTGCAATTAAGTCACCCCAAAGCCTTTTCTTTTCCAGGCTGAATCCCAATTCTCTCAGCCTTTCCTCACAGCAGAGGCGCTCCATCCCTCTAATCATCCTGGCCTCCTCTGGACTCATTCCAACTGGTCCCTGTCCTTCCTGTGCTGGGACCCCAGAGCTGGATGCAGTACAGTCAAGTCCTCATTATCCAGGGTAATGCCAAGTAAAATGCTCACTACAGAACATGGTGAAGAGCAGTTTGGAGGCCCACCTTGACACCTCTACAGGTAGTTGAGGTCCTGCCAGGAGACAGTGGATCTGCTTTAAGTTTGACAAGTTTTATTAACTTTGATTCTATGCCACGCAAAGTCAAATATGCTGTTTAAAGACAAGAAGTTCCAAGGCCTTAGAAATAATACTGCACTACCTGAGCCTGTAATCCAACAGACTGTTACTCCACCTCTATAGCAGGCTGCCTGTAAGGTTCATTAAATCACTTGATATGCGTTGCTTAAGTAACCTCAGAAGAACAAAGTTTAGTTATACTGTCCTATAATTCTTAAAATTAAATTGCTTTACACTGTAGGACAGGGTAACAGGGTAACAGTTTTGTACACTGCTCCTGGAGGTATAAAAAAAAGTAAAGTAATGATAGAGGAAAACTGTGTCATTTGCCCCACAAATGAACTTCAAAAATTCTGTATGCAATTCTGTCAGAAGTATTTGGAGGTAGATGCCACTTGAAGCAGAAGAGGGAACTTACCCAGCTATGTCTATCATGACCAAGGAGTGTGGGCATTTCCAAAAAGAATTTCCGGGGATTGGTGCAAGGGGCATAATCCCATTTATCCCTCTCTTCTTTTTTTCCAATGTATCTTGCACTACACTGCATCAAGGGAAGAAGGAAATATCCATCCTGTTGTAGGGTCAAGATACTTTATAAAGCAACTTCTGTACTCTAATGTTAGCCATGAAGAACAGAGGAGGTACTTACTCCTAAATCAGCACAGAAAACTTCAGATTCTATGAATTGATGGATGTCTGCTAGTGATACAGCTTGAATAACTCTTTGTAATTTACAAGTTTTTGTATAAATTTTTCTCATTATAGTCTACATTCTCTCTGTGCCATTGCTGTGTTCTGCTGTCTCCAGGTATTTGTGATGTGTTTAACAAAGACAAGTGTCAGATTCTGCACGTGGGATGGGGCAGCCCCACCTGTATGGACAGACTGGGGAACAAGACACTGGAGAGCAGCGCTGGGGAAAGGGACCTGGGGATCCTGGTCTACAGAAAGTTGGATATGAGTCACAAGAGGGCCAACTGTGTCCTAGGGGACGTCAGGCCCAGCATCACCAGCTGGACCAAGGAGGGGATTGTCCTGCTCTGCTCTGCTCTGCACTGGGGCAGCCTCACCTTGCGTGCTGGAGGGCAGTTCTGGGCACCTGTCTTGGTTAGAAAAGACAGGTATCTGCTAGGGAGGGCAGGACCTCCCTTTGGGTTGGAGAATGCAAACCCCCTCCCTCCGAATTAATAAAAATTTGGATATTAAGTGGGCTCTCAGGCAAAGATGTGGGGATAGGAATAACAGCTCTTTACTAGTATTTATAACAAGGCAAACAAACAACTACAACATTAATGATAAAACCCAGGAACCTCGAGGGGTCTTTTGTTTCACAAAGCCCGGGGCAGCCTGATCTCAGTGCAGGGCTCCAAGAGCACCAAGCTGGAACGGCGGAAAATCCTGGGCTGGTGGATGAGATGTATCAGAAGCTCCACGGTGGTAGTTGGAACGGCAGGGATGTCCCAGCAGGGCAGGGGGTGCAGGGCTACAGCGTAGTAAAAAGCCCCAAAGCAGTGCCAAAGAAAAGCAGCAGCGCAGCGGTGGGNAGATGTCCTCAGGACCGGACCCGGTGGGACAGTGAGCTCCTCCCGCAGCAAGAGAGGCCTGATCGTTCTCTCTCTGATGCTGAGAGCAAGAGTGAAGCAGCCCCCAGCCCTGTCATTTACCTGCTCCAAAACTCGTGGTATCTTCTTTTTTTCCCCTCGGAGAGAAAAACTCTCAGAGACCAAAAAAGGGTGTAGCCTGGTGCTACACTCTCCTTTGGCCACTTCTTTTGTTTTGGTCAAGCACCCATAAGCAGCACCCAGTAATAGTCTCCTAGCAACTTTATGGGAAAAAATTCTATAAGGAAAAAAACACAAACCTACAAATCTAACCCCCTACAGCACCCCAATATCAGAAGGGTATAAAGATATTAGAGAACATCCAAAGGAGAGCTACAAAGATGGTGAAGGGTCTTGAGAAGAAACTCTATGAGGAGTGGCTGAGGTCACTTGGCTTGTCCAGCCTGGAGAAGAGGTGACTGAGAGGTGTTGTCATTTAGGAATGGTACTCCCCAATTTATTGCTTCCACTGAAACCGTGCACTGCTCACTGTCCTTCCTTCCCACCCTACCCACCACATGGTGGGCTAGAGAGGAGAACAGGCAGCACAAGTAAAGATAACAGGTTGAAGTAATAACAATTTACTGGGAACACCAATGAGTTTAGAAAACAAGCACTAACAGCAACAATAGTTTTGACAGAGGAAATCAGCAATCCACACAGAAAACCCCCAATAGTAGACAATACCTGGCTGCTCCCTCCACAGCACTTACTCGACTGGACTTCAGTGATCCTTGTGGATGCCTTCCAACTCAGGATACTCTATGATGCTATGATTTCTGAACTGTCCTCTTGGTACAGTGCTTTTATCAAAGCTTGTGCTACCTACATTTTTTAAAGCCAGAATACCACTAAAACCATAATATATATGTATGCATGTGACAATGAATATAGAAAATATATATGTATTAAGCTGTATTGAATTAACACTAGAACATCTCTTTGTGTTACTACCAGGATTTCTTTGGGACTTGCTGTCTAATCACGACTTTGACTTGGTCTTGGTCTTTTTTTAGCTATGCATCTACACCATTTATTTTCTGCACAGACATTGCCATGCTAAAGGACCATGCAAAGGTCAGAGAGGTGGCTATTGGCCGTTGGCTGCACTTTCACCACCCAAAATCTATAATTGTGCACATGGAAATCCCCAGCTTATCTGTAGGCACTTGTTTGTCAAATTCTAGGATGGTAAAATTTTTATAAGATCTTGGGAAGTTCATAAAAAGGGCAGAATGTTAATTTTTGTTTGCTTATTCAGTTATGGGAACTTGAGCAATGGAAAAGAAGGGTTTGAAAAGCATCTGCTGAAGTGTTAGTAGAGCAGTTGTGTTCTACTATAATGTTCAGCAATAATACTGGCTAGTGAAAAAGATGTAAGTGGCAGCTTGAGGGAAGGCTAAGGGCCATGCTGAGTTTGCAGAGATGCTTAATCATGTTTAAACCTGAAACAGAAAATTGCGAACCACTGTGCTGAACATTCAGAATAATTCTCTTAGTAATAGTAGCAGCAGTTACTTTAGCGTTCCCCCAGACTGTACTTATGTCACTTGTAACATAAGGGGAAGGAACAGACTAATTAACTAGCCTACATCCAATCAGGTAAGTACTACTTACGTCATTGCTTTACAGGTCCTGGTTTAAACACTACCCTCATCCTGGGCTTCTCTCACTTGTGCAGAGGTTTGCAGGCTAAACAGGAAAGCAAGATTTCCTTACCATTTGGTATTCTTACCTCAGTGTATGCTCTCTCTGCTATAGCTAATCCAGGTAGCTTGAGTCACAGGGAAGCATTTCTGGGGATTTTAGAGGAGTATTACCTTAGCATGAAAGTGTTCAAAAGATTTTTAGATGAGGCACTGAGGGACATGGTTAGTGGTGAGTTTGGCACTGCTGGGGGAACCGCTGGACACAATGGTATTAAAGGTCTTTTAAAACATAAATGATTCTGTGATTCTACCCTGCATAAGTGACAAGGATTCAGAAGTTCCTCAAAACAAGAAAATTGGCAAGGATGATCCAGAAATTCTCAGAAAGAAATGATGATCCAGAAAGATCCAGTCTCAGAAAGGAATCAATGCTGTTTATATTGAGTTTGTATTGCAGCTACAATCAAGACACATGTTGTGAAACTGGTACAGTACTCAACAAAATACAATCCAAAAGCCTTCATTTCATGACAGAAAGTAAAATTGTTGAGATCCTTCTTGTTTTATTGTCATAAGAAAAAAACATAATTGGGCAAAAATGACGTGTCCTCTAGATGGTGAGTTCTGTTTTGCATGAGGAAATTAAATGCAGGATCAGATAAGGGCTAGTGAAACACCTCTCTTCATTTTTCAGCTTGGTCATATGGGAACTCTTATCCAGTGGAGTGCACAGAAGCCCGGAAATATCTGGAAATACATGCCTGCTGATACTGAAAGTTCAGCTGTTCTTGTCGGGTGCGAAGTAGTCAGCAGGACCTATGTGGTGATGGAAACTTGGAGAACACCAAACTGAGGAGTGAGGGAAATAGGAATTTTAGGCTGTAATTGGAAAAGATAGGAAATAGTGGAAGAGAGGGACAAACTTGGCTTTGAATAAATGAAGACTTCTGTAGAAATAATACCCAAATGAAGTAATGAAGAGTAGAATAAATAACATCTTTCTGCAGCCTTCTGGAAACAAGCTGCTACCACCACACCGGATTCGCGTTTCTTTCAGCTCTGGAAACATTAAGAAAAAAAAAGTAGCTAAAAAGGCAGGATTCTGAGATCAAGACCACAACTTATGCTGTCTAGTGCCTAAGCCACTGACATCTGTGGTCTTTCTTCACTTTGTCACTTTCTTACTTTGATGCCCAATTTGGAATTTTCTAAGGATGGTCTAAACTAGTAGCAGATCTTCAGGACAGAGACAGAGGCTTTTCCAATTTTTAATACTTTGTTTCTCCCCCTAAATAATTTTAAAGACCTTCCTCAAGTAACTAAAATTTTTGTTTCTCATATTGTCCCCATTCTTATTTGAGGATTAATTACAGGAATGTTCATCTGAATATGCCTATTGAGAAATTCTTTCATTCTCCAGAACTTAGGTCAGTGGTAGTCTTCTGGCCAAGGATCTGCAAGGGCACCGTCCTTCTTGCTGCCCACATGGAGGGTGACCCACCAGCATGACCTGGGGAACTTCAGCATGTCCCATTATTTCCTGACTACTCAGCCCCATGTATCTGCCAGCAGCGCAGAAATTGGCCTGAATCTGTGCCTGGTTGTGAATCAAAAGAACTCTAAAGATGCCCCAGCAACCTTCATTTCTACACTGCAAAGCCCACCCAGCTGTAACTAAGAACCATAGCTCACACTATGGAAAATGCATAGTCTTTCTCCATGGTTCTTGAGGTGTTTAAAGAAATGTTAATGAATAAATTCTGTGCACTTATGCAAAACAGGAGATACTACACCATGTTGCATAGATAAGGGTATCATGCCATAGTGTAGTATGGACCAAAAGCCATGGAGTGGATTCATACCAAAAGTTGAGACTCTCGTATGGAACTTGTTCTCAGTCTTGCACACAAGGTCCCCAAAGTGTGATCTTCTCTTTGAACAGTAGATATGCACTGCCTAAAAAAACCTGTTATGTTGAACACTGTACTATTTATTTTTAAAAATAAAAAGTGACATATATATACATAAATAAATAAAATCATTACAGACAATTAACCAAGGTATCATTAAAGTAGTGCAATACAGTTTGCATATAAGGAGCAGAGAACATTTTCTAATATACCTTCAAAACAGGTCATTGCGAATATACCAGTGTTGTAATATGTACAACAACAACAACAACAACAAAAAAGGTAACATCCTGCTGTTAAGCCCCAAGCTCACTGATATTAGCTAACAGATGTCACCAGACATTGCAGTTCCAAGGTGAAGATGACATGGTGGTGTTCAGTCAAATGTTGGACTCAATGATCTTGGAGATCTTTTCCAACCTTAATGATTCCATGACTCAGTAGTATCAGGCAGATTTCATTTCAAAGCTTGTATTTGGGTCAAGATTCTTGAAACAGTAATCAAGCTGTCAAGAAATCTCTGCCTTTTTTCTTTTTGAAGGATAATTGTCCAAATGCTTTTTCATCATCAGTATTGCTTCTTAGTAACTCTGCAGGCTAGATGTTCATTGCTTATCAAAAATAGATTTTATCTGTGATATATTTGAGCATCCTTTTTTCTTTTTTTTTCTTTTTTTTTTTAGCATGGTACAGTAAAGTGAATGCCTAAATGTTTATTATGCATCTTTATGGCTGTAGTGGTTTCATGTTCACCTCTATTTCTGTTTACTAAATTTAGTGTACTGATCTAGATATTTTTCTGCTGTGAGATAAGATTAAGGAGAAAAAGGCAGAACAGGCCCAACTCAGAGGTTTATTAACACACACCAAAGGGAGAAAAAGAAAAAAAAAAGAAACCTTCAAAACATTCCTCCCTCTCCTATAAACTGCTCACTTTCTCACAAACAATGTAAAGAGATGAAACTCAGAACTCTAGGTCAGTATCACTTATAAAATAGTCTTTCAGTCCTTTTAGAGAGAGAAGTCTCTCCTAATTTGTTCTGGTAACATTCCACAAGAATAATAAAGTCTGCTTGTGGCTTTTAACTCTCACAAAAGCAGCCCACATGGAACTTCTGCAGTTGTGGCCCTCCCATATCATGTAGCCTTTCCCGTGACTACATATGGGCCATAGACTCATATGCTTATTGGGGTGTTATTTTAAAAATGAGCAGTTCAAATGCAAAGAATTCTTCATCTCAGGGAAGAGAGATGTTTTCTCACTTCTTCACTAACGCAGAGGGCTCCTTCTCTCTCTCTCTGCTCAAAAATCTCATGGGATCAAAAATCACAGGTTCTAATTCACTCAGTCAATCACAAATACCTCTGTTCACATTCACAAATCCAACAAAAAAAAATCATCTCCTCAATTCATATTGTCCACGATTTAAAGGAACACTCTAGCGTATTCATATTACAGTTTGTAACCACTACTCATAGGAGGCTTCAGACTAGGACCAATGCAACTTGTTATCTCTTCCTCACTTAAGATCAAACTTCTCTTTCACCGACCCTGGTAGCTTCATACTGTCTCTTTAAATATCTCCCACCCGGACCTTTCCTCTCTCTCAGGGAGAGGATTGGAGTTCTGAAAGNTCTCTCTCAGGGAGAGGATTGGAGTTCTGAAAGCCTCATTTGCCGGGAAAAGGGTTAAATCTGCCCAGGCCTGCGGTGATCATGTGAACTCTGCTGGCAGCAGCCCCCTCAGCCATAGGGTCTGAGACCAGCCGGGCTTCCCTCCCTCCCTCTCCTTTCCTCTCACCCTGGGCTGGGGGGGAGCCCTGCCCACCCCTCGGTGACAATCAGGGTGGGCCCGGCCCAAGTGGGCCCATAGCTGTTATCAGGGGGCCTGGCTCAGCCGGCTCCCTGCCAGCTCCGGGATAGGCTTTAAAATTAGCTGATGTTAAGCTGCATCCTCCCCTCCCGACCGGGAGCTGATGGAGTGCCATCAGGCCTGGGGCGGCTCCCCCTCGGCAGCGGCGCCCGGAGGCCCAGCTGGGCCTGGCCCCGGCTGCCCGGGGGTGACAGGGCCTGGACCGGGCCCCCCACTGCCCACGATGTCACCTGTTGGCCAGCCGGAAGGAGGAGAAAGCGAGTCACCTGGGACCCTTTGATTTTAAGCCTGGGTGTTTCTCCAAAGGCAAATGTAACTCTTTAATTGGTCAACCAAGCTGTCAACATCTACTATAACTTTCTGAAAAAAAAAAAAAAAACAAGCCAAACTCCTAACATCCATGCTAAACCACCACAGTGGCCCAGGTTCTGAGTTCTATTGACTAAAATACGGGCATCAAAGAGAAGACCGTGGAGAGACCTCGTCACAGTCTACAACTTCCTCAAATCAAGGGAAAGTGGAGGGGCAGCACCAATCTCTTGACTCTGGTGATTGCTGGCAGGACCTGAGGGAACAGCATGAAGCTGTGTCAGGGAAGGTTTAGACTGGGTATTAGAAAGTTGTCTTTTCCCAGAAGTTGTGTCTCCATGATTCTAATCCTCTACAATACAGTGTAACCAGCAATTTGTCTTCAGTGTTGAATTTCTATTACTGTTGGCATGTACAAAAAAACTATGAAAGAAAATGCTCTGTTCTGATGAGACTTACAAAGGTTTATGAATTTGAGAGCTAATAATTGATATTACATACTAGAATCACACTCCAAGCTGAAACAGTGAAAGAGTGCCATGTATAATATTTTTACTGCTAAAATTTTTTTAATGATTTTACCCACTGATGATGTAGGTTAAGTTACTAATAACAGTGTGGCTTATTCAGATAATCTATTGTCAGATTTAGGAGTTATAATAAACTATCCCAGACCATCAGTAGGGTGAAAATAAGGGAAATCTTAGAACAAGTGCAATTAGCGGTTATATGACACCATTGTATGATGTAGGGTTTCAAAAGGTTGAAAATATCCTGCAGACTTGTCAGTAGTTCTGAAGAATAGGTTATTTTGAATTGGGCATGTATCTCTACTTGTGTGTGTTAGAAGATTCCAGACACATGCTTTCAATGTTTCTCCCTGAAAGCTAGAATAAAAAAAATTGAATCCTCTGCACAGCATATAACAGTCTCACAGAAACCTGCTGCTTTAACTTTTTGTGTCTATTTCTTGATTTAAGGAAGCTTAAGTGAGATTATGATGAAATTTGTGAATGGTGGTGTGAAAAGGAATAGCAAAAACTTCTAATATGTGGATATATAGAACTTAAAAGAAAGGGGATTCATCAACAAGAAAATAGACAATGTTTTTTAATTTTTGCTTTTTTGTAATCATTAATGGCAAATTATGGCTTGTAAAATATTTTGTAGAAGGAAAAAATATTTTGTACAAGGAAAAATATTTGAAACTTTTTTCTTATATTTATTTTTTTTGCATTTTTAAAATTCAAAACCAGTCTGTCATGTCTGTTTGCCACGGTTTTTGTAACTTTTGAAAGTAATGCTTTAAAATTGAATATCATCAGCTGCTAAGCTGTGGTAATACAAACTGTCAGTTCTCTGTGCAAACAGCACAATAACTTTTCAAGAATTGTGAGCTATATTAATAGCTGGCTTAGTTAATTTTAAACCATTTTGATTTTATTTGATTTTATTTATGGCTGTAAAACTCTAAGAACTATGAATAAGAAGGGAGTTATTTCTCTTTTAGATGGTTCAATAGTAATTTTGTCTGGTGTTTGAAGACTTGAAATTCTCAAATAACAGACAATTTGATCATCTAAATTGTAACCTGGAAATTCAATTTTTCCAAAAAAATGTACGTGCACATTTTTTTTTTGGAGTCAGGGTTTAGATGCCTCAAGCAGGGCAGCAGCCTGTCTCTAGTTCATGGTGCTAAAACAATTAGCTGATACTGCCAGTGGAGCTTGTAAAAAATTATTACAGGTTTAGTTTGGAGAGTTCATTTTGCTTTTGGATTATTATGGATGATAATATGAAGAAAACCATAAAATCAAAACAAGGTTTTCCCTAGGGGCTAGCATGAATGTGGAATGGGGCATCAAGGTTCTTTTTTGGACAAAAATTGCTGTAGCAGAAGTAATTTTTTAAAGTGATCATGGAGTTTGACATTAATGTGCCATATTGGTGAGCAGTCAGTAGCAACATAGTCAATAGGTTTCAAATGCACAAGAGGGATGTGGACCTGTTGGAGCAAGTCCGGAGGAGGCTACAAAGTTGATCAGAGGGATGGGGCACCTCTTCCATGAGGAAAGACTGAGTGTTCAGCTTGAAAAAACAGAAGGTTCCAGGGTGACCCAGTTGCAGCCTTCTAATACCTGAAGGGAACCTACAGGAAAAACGGAGAGGGGCTTTAGACAAGGGAGTGACAGAACAAGAGGGAATGGCTTCCCACGTATAGAGAGGAGGTTTAGATTGGATATTAGGAAGAAAGTCTTCCCTGTGAGGGTGGTGAGGCCCTGGCACAGGCTGTCCGGAGCTGTGGCTGCCGCATGCCTGGAAGTGTTCAAGGCCAGGCTGCACAGGGCTTGGAACAATCTGGTCTAATGGAAGGTGTCCCTGCCCATGCCTGGTTTGGAACCAGAGGATCTTTAAGGTCCCTCCCAATCCAGGCCATTCTGTGATACTGTGAATTTCTAGTATGTGCCCTCTGAGGGGCAGCATTGAAGAGCAAGCTTCTGTAAACAGGCACTTCTAGTCATACTATGGATTAAATGTAAGGAAGGGATTTAAAAGTTAGAGCTTATTCTCTGTTGTCTGGAATTACTGGTTTTCAAAGGTAACTCATGTGTTTGAGAGTATTAATGCCGATCTGTCAAAAACCCTGTAGCAAGCATGTTTCAGTTTACGTGATAAAACCATCAGAATTCTTTCCTGTGGAGTACTTGAAATGAAGCAAAAAAGGTAGGCATTTTTTTTGATTTGGGGTTTTGTTGCTTGGGTTTTGGTGGAAAACTGATGACAGAGCCAATTAACATTTCTTAATTGTGAGAAATATCAATATCATGTCATTTGAGAAGCAATATGTCATCTTGAATATTTAATTAGTTGGTGTTGAGCCTTTCATGTCAGTATTGCTCTTAGACAGTATTGTGTGGGTGTGATGACCCACCCTTAAGGGGAAGGAAATACCTGAGATTCATAAATTTTCATTGGTCAAAAATAATGACAAGAGTCTGAGGGTCTGCAAACAATCAGAAAGTTTTATTCATGAATTACACACTTGGTGTGGAACTTGGTGTTAGTCCCTGACTTAGTGTATAAGCACACAGAAGTGAGGTTTGGCTAAAAGGGTAGGGTGAAAGAAAAGAGGGTGATAAAAGAGAGAGGGAAGGGAAGGGA
>WBMY01015763.1:6482-17478 GCA_013397315.1 Donacobius atricapilla
TTTTTTGTGCTGGCTTTATCCTGCCAAGAAGCAAAACCCAAGAAATAAATATTTATCCTGCCAGGAAATCAGAGCAGAATACCCTCAGTGTGGACGTGATAACGCTGCAGTGCTGTTGTTTACTGTTGTTATCAGGGATGTTCTTGCAGTGCTCTGGAGCAGGGAGATCCTGCAGCTTTAGGATCACTGGCTGTAAAAAGGCTTTTGGCTCATTTTAATGCCTTTTTTTTTTTTGGAAAAAAGAAAGAACTCTGTCAGGTGGGACTTAATGTCAGTGAAGGCAGTTCCTTCTGATGTTATAGTGAAGCAATATTAAGCTGTGATTATGTTATTTTTCAGTTTATAAAGTATCTTTTCAGAGGACCCTTAATCTGATATGAGCCAGAAGCTCTTCTCCCTCCAAAGAAGAGGAAATCCTTCCTAAAGGGTGGTGAGACCCTGGCACAGATTCCCAGGGGAGCTGTGGCTGCCCCCGGATCCCTGGAAGTGTCCAAGGCCAGGTTGGATGGGGCTTGGAGTACCCTGGTCTGCTGGAAGTTGCAGGTCCTTTCCCTACCCAGATCATTCTGTTTCAGTCCCCCAGATGTTCCTAAACTTGGTATAATTTAGGATTCTCCATGAAAATTCCTAAAACTCCTTCCAGGCTGCCCCAGAGCTCTGCCAGCAGCTCCGGGTGTCCGGGAATTACAGCCACAAGTCTTGAACTGCTTCCAGCGCTTTGCTGGACAGCACTGGGAACAAAATCCTTCCAGTGGAGAGGGATAACGTGGGAGTGTCCTGCTGTGTTGCCAGTGCTGTGCAATCCTGGCAGAGAGGGGATTTTCACAAGCTGCAGCTCTCTGTTCCCGGCTGCCCATCTCGGGCCGTGCTGGGGAGGCAGAAGCCTCTGTGTGGAAAAAGTCTCTTTCACTCATCTTGCAGATCACAGAATCCCAGGATGGTTTGGTGTGGAAGGGACCCTTAAAAATCATCTGTTCCACCCACTGCCATGGGCAGGGACACCTTCTGCTGCCCCAGGTTGCTCCGGCCTGGCCTTGGACACTTCCAGGGATGGGGCAGCCACAGCTTCTCTTGGAATCTCTGCCAGGGCCTCCCCACCCTGACAGGGAACAACTTTCTCTTCATGTCTGGTCTAAACCTCTCCTTTTGTCGTGTCACAGATGCCACAACAATATCAGTGTCTAATTGCTTTGGTACTATTTAATTTCATAGATATTTATACATGAGATATTAACATTTCACTGATGAAGTTGTGCTCGTGTATTTCTCCTCAAAAGAAACTTTTTGAGTGAATCTAAGTACAAAGAACTGCTTGAGGCTCTTGGAAACAGTGAATGGTTTTGATAAATACTTCTTTTTTTTGTCTGCTCCTTCACTTTTTGAATGAAAAAATTTTAGTCCAAATGACCTATCTGGGCTTTAGATGTAACTTTTTATTGTTTTTGAAGGTAATTTATTAAGACAAGTGGCTTTCCCAGGATTTGCTGAGGACTAAAGTAAAAGCCCTACTGAAGACTGTAGGAGTTACAATTTGATTTTTTTCCCTTTTTTTCTTTTTTTAAGGCAGCATTTAATTTATTGACTTTTAACTTTGAGATTGTGAGTGAGTCCATCCCTTTTTTTTTTTCCTGCAACGTGTTAGTGGTTCCTACGTAAACCCCAGAGGAGAACTTGTGTTTGACTGGGTGGAAGGATGGGCTCCAGTGTTTTGGAAGCACTGAGCCTTATCTAGGGTACATGAAGTCCCTCTTCTCCTGGGCTTTAGACACCTTGTCCTGCACAACTCCCATCAGCGGTGATTAATGGCTCTGAAAATAAAACATAAATCCATTTGTTACAGATCCTATTTTTAATCTGTGCACAAGTACTTCATTCTCTGGCCTGGGAGCAGGAATTTCTCTGTTTGCTGCTTCCTGGTGGCCCAAAGAGCACCAGGGGCTGGGCACTGCCATGGGCTTGCTGCTGAATTCTTCTGGAATTCTGGCCTTGCTGGATCCTAAGGGATGCCTGTGTTTGCTCAGGAGTCATTTGGAGCAGAAAGTGTCACACCCTCCTGCTCCCTGCAGGGTCAGAGTGAACCTGTGTGAGCTGTTCTTGTGCCTGATCTAATGACAGGAATACTGACAGAGTGTTTATATGGAATTTTACAGGATATTTGTGTGGCCTCCACAGGGTTCTAGTACCTCTAATTCTGGTTTTTTTTTTAAGAGGGATTGGTTTGGATGTGCAAAATCAGTTTATAGCAAGTGATAAACTCTCAGTGAAAAGTTTTTTTTTTAATCTAAAAACATTCACTGCAGGGTTGTTCTGTTCTGCTCTTGGTGGGAGCACGCCAGAGAATATTTTTGTCCCACCTTTTCAGAAAATCCCCAGGATGGGAGATCTGAGTCTGTGACAGCTTTGACTAGGCCAAGGATTAATGGTAAGGAAGATAAATTCAGAGAAATTCCAGGTTGGGAGAGGCTTCAAATATTATCTGCTCCAGTCTTTCTTGGCATAAATAACCTCTGAATAAATAATTTATTTGTAATATTCCTTTCTGCCGCAGTACTCGGGTTACTTTTCTCACCCACATTTTGCCCTGTGGAGTTTCCAGATGCCCCTCCCTCCTTCCCAGGGGCTCTTCCACTGGAATGTTTTGTGTTTTTTTGGGGATAACAAGAATGATGGCTCTTGTTTTGCAGAGGGGATGTGCTTGCCTGGGCCAGGTGCATTCCCAGTCTCACAGAGCGGGAGATTCTGAGCTGTGAACGTGGCGCGCCAACACCTAAAATGTGAAACCTGTGGAGAATTCCTATTACTGTGCCGTAAGTCAACTCTGCTATCTGCATGTTTATTTTTAGAAGACAGATTTGGGTTAATTTAAGGCAAGGGAGGGAACGTGATTTAGACTTTATCCTTGTGTCGTGGCTGCGTTACAGATCCCTGAAAAATTCATTTAGCTCAGGAAATAAAAGCAAAGCTCGGCTTTACTGCTCACCAGATGAATATCTAATATTAAAAAATATATTTCTTTCTCTGTTCAATGCAGGTAAACAGCTGGAAACAAACCATGGACACTCAGTTTTTCTCCCCTTTGCTGGGAGCAGTCCCCAGTCCCCCCACGGCGCTGGAACCCTCCCGGCTGTGCAGCGACTGGCCGGGCTGTGCCGAGGATTTTGGGTCCCAAACTGCCTTCCAGGAGTGCCCAAAGAAAAGGTATCGGCGTTCCTGCTGTGGCCTCAGGGCTTCTGGACCACTGGAATTCTTGTGTTGAAGAATGAATGGGGATTATGGATATTTTTCATGAGTTTCTGGCACCTCTGGGAACTCAGCGGATTTTCTTTGCTCTGTAATGGTTATTACTCAGGTGGTAAAAAAAAAAAAGGTGTGTGGGGGTTTTCTTTTTTCCATCTTAAAGCCAAGTGATGGTGACAGAATATTGCCTTTTTTGGAGGGAATTGGGTGATAGAGACTGACACTGCAGCTTTTGAGGGGAAAATGCTCCTTTAATGGGCATTTCTAATACCTCACTGTATTTTTTTTTATCATTTGCTCAATAAGAAAGACAAAACCTGAGGTGGGGAGAAAGTGGAGTCCACTGGTGCTGAAAGGTAACAGTTGAGGGAGATACATGGATTGCAAAAAGCCTTATTTTATTTTGGTTTTCAGTGGGAAGTGTCAGAGTGATGTTTATTTTTGAATAAAAGATCACCCAGCTGTGGTGCCAGCTGTAGGAATTAATTTTAAACACAGAGTGGCAATTTGCTAATTAAAAGACACGGTATTTTCTTAAAGCAGCCTTTAGATTATTGCAAGGTAGCTTTAAAAACAAAGAAGTTAATGGAATTAGCTTTAATCCATGTCTACACCCATTCTGAGACTGCAGATATTCAGAATTCCTCAAGGTCTCCTTAAAAAAAAATAGGAAAAGCAAAAAACTTTGCTATTTGACCAAGACACAGAAAAGATCTGGTTATCAAACATCAGTTCTGCATTCACAAAACATTTCCAAGAGTCTTTGCACTTCTGTGCATCCTAAATTAAACCCAGGTCCCTTAGAGAGGAAACTGAGCAATCATGCAGTAAATCAGGGGCTGAGTTAGAAGTGGAACTGTGGTGAGGTCTTAAAAGCCAGCAGGGTGTAATTTTCACTGATTTTTCACAGCGGCAAGAGATGCAAAAGGTGATTTTTATAAGAGTTTGTCCCACATCTGATGGTCTCTATTAATCAGCAAAGTCGGTGAGCAATTGTGTGGCAGCCGAGGTGGTTTGGGGAAAACTCAGAGACCTTCAGGGATGCTGAAAGGAATCAGAACAAGGTGGGGAGGGAAGTTCATTGGAGCAAAACAATGAGGATAGAGGGAAGGAGATCTTTGATAGCACCTTTTTAATTAACTTGTGAGGAAGAGTCAGGAGTCGTTACAAACAACTCTGTAAAAATCGAATCTTGCACCTGACGTAAAAGTTGGGTTTGTTTAAAAATTGTTGTTAACCTTGGGTGTTTACCAGAAATATTTACTGAAATTTTGACCTGTCCAAAAGGGGATTAAAAAGTTGTTCAACTTCAGTATATATAATTTACATATAAATTATTTTTTGAGATTAACAGGGTAGGTTTGAATGATTTAGATAAATTAGAATGCTCCAGACTTTGGGAATATTGATCCTATTTATGCTCTAAACAAGGCAGTCAAGGTTTGAAGGCATGTCCATGAAACAGTTTTGTTTCTTAAAAAGAGAGGAAAATTTTTGCTGCTTGGAAAGTCCCTGGTGAAACAAAAAGGAAAAATGATTCTGCTTCACTTGGGCTACAGAACTCACAAATGCAGGAAGAGATTTCTGTAGAGGAATGCTGATGATACATTACCTTCAGAACAACTAGAAAGTGCTGCAAAAATAAGGGTTTGATCCTCTTTTTACCTGTTTTGTTTAGGAGAAAAATACTTATTTAAAACTTTTACTTTGCTTTTGGGTTTTTTGTTTCTTCAGGGCACCAGTAAATCTTCCTTACTCTGGCAATGGCCCTGATATGTTTGGGTTGGTGTCGAGCATTTTAGAGGAGCCAAACAAGCCAGAACCAGCTACAGATTGGTAAGTTTGTTCTGAGAGTTCTTCTCATTTGTGTGCTGATGTTTATGCCCATTGTCACACAGATAGTACACATTTTTAATTATTTCAGAGTCGAGTAATGACGGCCTTTTAAATCCCCTTAAAATGTGGGAGTGTCTTTACTTCATTTGCCTGTTAAAAAAAAAACCAAACAAAACTGAACTGTGAAAAATGCAAATTTTTTGAGGTTTTCCGTCAGCTTTACAGCATTTGAGGAGGAAAAAAAATGATGATAATTACTTTTAACCAGCAGGGAGTTGACTGAATGCAGTGGCATCTGAGATATTTAATAAATCCAAATAAACCCTGCATTTCTGAACGTGCAGAATAAACAGTGTGGGTGATGAGATTTCACAGAGCATTTGCTCAGCTGCGGTGGGAAGGAATATTTTTATCTCCTGCTTTTGAGGAGACCTGCGAATGGTTGGCCAGTAATGTAACACTGGAGGAATAACAGTGACGTGTGAATTAATTTAAAGTAAGAAACGTTCGAGATCCTGACAGGAGGTTTGCTCAACTCTGTTACAGGAATTCCCTCTCAAGATTGTTCCCCGCCATGTGGGCGCCTGATCTGGGCAGCAACGGGGAGTTCCCGGCGCTCCCAGCTCAGCACTGTGTGCAGAACAAGGATTTTCCCAACTTGCTGGGCGCCAGCTGCCATCGGGAGCGCCTGCAGGAGCCTCCTGACGTGGAGATGCTGCACAGAGGCTTGGGAGACCTGCAGCTCCTCGAGTCCTGGCTCTCTCCCCATGCTCATCCCGGCAGCGCCCCGAGGAACGCCTGCCACGAGAATTCCTCTTTGCAAAGCAGCGCCGCAGCTCCCCAAGAAGGGTTTTCCTTCCCAAACGGGAGCTGGAGCCAGCATTTGTGCACTTACGACCACGGGAGGTTAAACGGAGGCTATGAAAAGTGTGGGTCCGGTTTTGACCCCTTTTCTCCTCGGAGCGGGATGAAAGAAAGCCCCAGCGTCCAGAAGGAGTTTTGGAAAAACGAAAGAGCAAGAGGAAAAGCTCTGAAAAATTATGCTCAAGGACCAACTAAGTATTCCCCTGATCTTTCCAATCAGCCTGGTGATAACTCTTGGGACAAAGTGCCCCAGGACAGCCAGCTGTTCCCTAAAAGATATGAAAACTTCACAGCTGCTCACAAACTGCAGGCACCTGTCTATCCATCACTTAATTTTTTCAATCAGCCCCTTAAGGAAAACAATTTTTCTGGAGGAACAGGCAGAAAACCCCAGGAAAGCCATGTGCAAAATGGCCATTGTGGCTTCACTTTGGGGGATGCTTTTAATAATAATAATAACAATGAGTGCAATGTGAATATGGGCCCTAAGGAAAGCTCTCCTCAAGTAGCTGAATATGATTTATCTGCGAAAAACGCCGTGCAGAATGGGAATTATTCCTCATACCAGGGGTGTGCCTGGCTGGATGGGAAAAGCCTGGCAGCTGCATCTGAAATCCCATATGGAAAACAAATGGCAACAAGCCCCCAGTCCTCTTCAGGGGTTTCCACCATGTCTGGGGGCTCTCCCACCCACCAGCCTTTCACACAGCCCTCCTTCTACTCCCAGCTCCTTCCCGCCCTCCCTCCCAGGAAAGATGGGAGGTTACAAACACCAAATGGAGTTCCCAGTCGTTTGGGGGTCCCTCATTTCATCTCAGAGAGCCAGAAGCAGGCGAGACCCATTGGGAGATCCCAGGAGGATGCTGGGGCGAACAAGGAGGGACGGCGCCGCAAGTTCCCCGTTCGCTTCTCACCCGACTGGCTGGCGCAGCAGAAAGCTGCAGGTGAAGACCCTGCGGAGAAATTCCACAGGTTCCCAAAAAGGCAGAGCCAGGAGAGCGGCAGTAAAGACGACAGGAGAGGTAGAAGGAACTGGATCCCTCATTTGGGATCTGCAGCCCCAAACCGCCAGCCCTTCAACGCCTTCCCAAAAAAGCACGAGCGGAGTGGTGGCAGCTTGTCAGATTTCATCAATCCTTCTCTGCTTCCTTCTTTCCCATTCGTGTCTGATTTTAAGCAAAATGCCGCCTTCCCTCTGTTCAATCACCAACTGTTTTCCTCAGCAAATAATTTTAATTTCCCTCCGCCGCCGTTTCCATTCTCGGACTTTGCTGATCTTTTTCACTGCGATGACTTTAACCCCTTGAGCCCCCTCGTCGGTGATCTCTTCTCTGGGGAAATCCCTGCCCCCTGCTTTGCCTCTCCAACCCCCTTTAACAAGTGCAGGCCCCCCAGGAGCCGCAGTGGCCCCGCCAGCGAGCTCCACGTCCGGCTGGAGGAGTGCTACGAGCAGTGGAGAGCTTTGGAGAAGGAGAGGAAGAAGGTAAAGCACAACTGGTGATGGTTCCTGATAAAGACATGGCTGGTCTAAAGAGAGAAAATTCTATGGTGTTTCTTCTTTGGTTTGTTGGGGTTTTTTCAGGTTGTTTTTTTTGTTGTTGTTATTTCAGGTTGTTTTTTTCTGTTTGTTTGTTTTGTCAAGTGTCTGTCGGTGATACAGTGACGCTGTTCATCACACAGACACACACACACGCTTTGATGAGAAGGCATGAACTATCTAATTAACAGATCTGACTCTATTTTATAGTATTTCTACAAAGGCCAGGGATTGGGGGAGAAGGTTGACACCTCTCCCCATCCCATTGGTCAGGACAACTGCCCATCAGCTGTCCATAGCTCTAAGAACAGGAATGCAAACTACCGTGAATTTATGAAAACATTTGCTACTGTTTACAACACTAGAGCGTGAGAAACAACCCAAAACTATGAAAACTGTGAAGAGAAGGCTGAAAAAATCAGGGCGACAATACAGCTTTCTCTCCTTTTGTTTTTCTTGTTGTAGTAAATCTCTCTGTCTTCAGTAGAAATGAAAATTAAGCAACTAAACCTGGGCATCCTCTGTGTCTGTAGAGAAAACCTACAACATTTTTTTTGTTCCCAAAGGAAATTACAATTTATGCTCTTCTCATTAGGGGTGACTTTCCTGCCTCGGGCTCATTCCCAGAGCTGTTATCAGGGTAGGAGCACACTGATAATGAGGGTTTTGTACTTGGGAATGAAATCTCTGTGCTCCAAAGGAACAGGAGGCGTTTTCCCAAGAGGAGTCAAACCCCTGAATTCCATGCCAGGTCTCAGAAAACAAATTGTCCATAATCCCTGGTTCTAATTATGCACTGAGTGGTGTGAGAGGCCTCCTGGTCCTTGGATAAAGGTGTGTGAGCAAACTGGACCTGGAAAACACATTTTTCTTTCCGTCATCAGCTGTGGGGCCTTGCTAATGGACTGTTGGAATTGTGACTGGAAGTGCCTGTGTTGTTCTCTCATGGATGCCTTTAAACAAGACTCCTCTCTGCCTGCCTTGCCTTCCAGAACTTCTCTGGAAGTGAGAAAGGGACGATTCTTGCTCCAGTGTTTGTTTCCTGTTCTCAGGCAGGATTTGGGACAATTAAGTCATTTGCAAAGACCAAATCATAGTTTTTGTCTCCTGCTTTTTATTTCATCATTAAATGAGGGTTGTTTCTCCTCATACCTCGTTAGTCCAAGGGGCTTAATCTTGACCTGGGCCATTCCAAGTGATCCAGTTTTATCCCAGTGAGCTGCTCTGGGTTTCTCAGGGCGTTCTGTGGTTACAGAAAATAAACTGTTGTCAGTCCTCCAAGCCAGCTGCCATAGCCTGGCTCCCATTCCTGCAGCCAAACCACATCCCTCAGGAGGGAATGACTGCAAGAAGAGAGAAACTCCCCCTGGGATTGGATTTAATTCTCTCTGCCTATGTCTAATTGCTCAGCCCTTTCAGCTCTTGGAAATCTACTCATTGCAGCTGCTTTGGGGTCACAGCTTACCTGTCTCCTTTCATACACCCCACTTTGCCAGGGTTCTCACATTTAAAGCATTTCCACAAGTTAGGAATTGTCTGCAATATTAAATGTGCATGTAGTTTAGTTAATTGCTTATTAGCTGTAATTCTTAGTTACCTGGTGTCATTATATAAATCCATGACCCTTTCTCCGTACTTTTTTTTTTCCCTGGATGCCTTTCAGGCTCCTCAGATGAGAACAGGTGGAATCAGCTCTTGTAATCCATGCTAGGCCAGGGCAGGGCCAAAATAATGTGGGAGTGAAGCAAAAAGAGAAGGACTTCAGCCCATAATTTCAGTACAAGTATGCACAGTGTGAATGTGGACTTAGCCTTGCCTTGAACTGACCCCTCTCTCCTACATCCATGTGCCCTGTAGGAGTGAGATAAGGAATCTACTGCTAGCTGTGTCTTTTTTACTCCAGGTGTAAGAATTTCCTACCCAAAAATAGGTTTGGTGATGTTTAGTCACTCTGTGTGTTACGCACTGGCTAAGCCTCCCTTTCTCAGTGGAAGTTTGGCTGTTGTGTTAAAGATTTTCTCTGTTAAAGCAAAGATCTTCTTGGTTAAAGAGCTGGTGTCAGTTCATGTTAAATGTGGTTTCATTCTGATGCACTTGACATGCAATTTATGCTGCTGCTGTCACCTTGTTCCATTTTTTAATAATCACAGTATGTGTCATTTGAGAGAAGCAGTGAGAGGTGTTGAACTCTGAAGGAGAGCTAAACTGGAGAAATATTCCTGCAAGGAAGCTGGAGAGGGACTTTTGGCAAGGCCATGTAGTGATAGGTCAACGGGAATGACTGCGAACCAAAAGAGGGCAGGGTTAGATTCGATTTGGGAAGAAATTTTTGCTGGGAGGGTGAAGAGGCCCAGGCATGGGGTGTCCAGAGAAGCTGTGGCTGCCCCTGGATCTCTGACAGTGTCCAAGGCCATGTTGGATGGGGTTTGGAGCAACCTGGGATCATGGAAGGTGTCCCTGCCCATGGCAGGGGATGGAATAAAATGATCTTTGAGGTTTCTTCCAACACTAACCATTCTGTGATATTTGGGAACATTTTTCTGTCAGTGCAGTCAGAAGTCGATAGGGCGCTCGCTCCTGACCCACCTGAAAATTCCAACCAGCACGGATTGATGACACTGTACTAATTTCAAGCAACCACACTGACAAATAATTTCCCTTTCAGACCGAGGCTGAGCTTGCAAGACACTTCCCAGGGCAGCACATCTCCAGCTCCAGCCCCAGCCCGGTGCCCCGGCTCCCTGCCCACCCCTCCCGCGTGGATCGCCTGATCGTCGACCAGTCCCGGGAGCGAGCCAGGGTAGGGCTGCTGGGGCTGCAATCCCTGCAATTATTTTGGGGTTTGTTTGTTTGTCAATTGATGGAATCTGCTTGGGGCCAGAATGTTGTTAGCTCCACAGAGGTTGCCCTGCTGTCATGGTAGGACAGGAAATAGATGGACTCTATGTAGTTGTCATAAGAGAAATAAGGTTTTATTTATAATTCCAACAGTTTCTTTTAGAACATGCTGTGTAAAAAGGTCTGTTTGCTCCATGGCACTGACACTGCTCTCCATTGGTTCAGGAATAGGAAACAACCCCTGGGACAGTTGTTCTGGCAAAGGGAACACTGTTTGCTGAGCCTGTGCTGAGAAACGCAGAGAGATGTTTTGGAAAGAGAAAATTTTTGGCAGCTTTCCCTTGGGAAAGGAGCTAGGAATAGTTAGAAGGCTAAAATTCAAGCTCAGAAATATCGATCCCACAGCCTCAGAAATGACTTATAAAAAATAGTGAGACGGCATGATCAGATGTGTTTGGAAAAGCAGCAAGGTTTTAATAAAGGTGGAAATAACAAACCCTACAGAACACAAGAGAAATCAGCCAGGCAAGGAGAATCCTTGTACCTGCTGCAACACCCTGGAAATGCCCCAAAAATCTCTGTGCTCTCCTTGAGGTATTTACGGACTGAGGAGNTTTAAGGATTGAGGAGGGGTTTTTGTCACGCTGCCTCATAGAAATAACTACAGTTCTTGAGGTACAGCTC
>WBMY01015767.1:12891-23225 GCA_013397315.1 Donacobius atricapilla
CTCCGCAGCGTGATCCGGCTCATCATGCAGTACCTGAAGGAAAACAGCCTCCACCGGGCGCTCGCCACCCTTCAGGAGGAGACCACCGTGTCTCTCAACACCGTGGACAGCATTGAGAGCTTCGTGGCGGACATCAACAGTGGGCACTGGGACACGGTGCTGCAGGCCATCCAGTCTCTGAAGCTGCCCGACAAGACCCTCATCGATCTCTATGAGCAAGTGAGCAAGCGCGGGGTTCCTACGGGCTCTTCTGGTCCGTCTGGAAGCCTCTGTGTGGTGTTTGCCCCTAACCCTTTGCTGATGCAGGTATTTGTCTCTGGGTGCAGGTTGTGCTGGAGTTGATCGAGCTCCGGGAACTGGGTGCTGCCAGGTCTCTGCTGAGACAAACGGATCCCATGATCATGCTGAAACAAACTCAGCCAGAGCGCTACATCCACCTCGAAAACCTTCTGGCCAGATCTTACTTTGATCCTCGTGAGGTATGTTTTACCTTTCTTTAGAGATGTCTCCGGCATGACCCTCAGCATTATTACAAGCTGCTGATGGCTCATGGCATTGTTTTTTTTTCTTGTGTTGTGGAGTGAGAATTTGCAGTTTCACAGTTTGATTTTATACCTTCTATGAAGTGTTTGGGACACAGTGTGTGACACTTAATCGTGAGACAGCGGAACAGGGATTTTGAAGTGTGCTGTGGTTGGTAGTTTAGGGATTTGATCCTGTGTCCTGCCACAGGATGACATCTGCAGCTTGCTTTTTCAGTGTTGTGTAGGCAGTAGAGGAAGATGCAGACTGTGTGAACAGAAACAGTGTTTGTAGCAACAGCAAAAACAAGGCATTGTTTCTGACTGGTTACATCTGAAAGTTTTTGTGAGAGCATGTTAGGTTAATAGTTAACGTAGTTAAGGAACTGATTTTAAAGATCTTTCCACCCCTGATGATTCTTTGCTTTTAAGATTCATATTAAGGAGAAGAGCTCTTTTGGAGGCCTAACAGAAAATTTATGTAGAAGAAGTTTCAATTTCAGAACAACAGAGGTCTTCTTGGAAAAAAAAATTATACTTGGAATAATAACCTCAAAATAACTTTTCTGTAGGCATACCCAGATGGGAGTAGCAAAGAGAAGCGGAGAGCTGCTATTGCACAGGCTTTGGCTGGAGAGGTCAGTGTGGTGCCTCCATCTCGTCTTATGGCACTGCTGGGGCAGGTGAGTCTTGAAAACTATTTTAGTGGTTATCTTTATGTTGTTGCTGTATAAAACTAGTTTTGATATGGTTAAGTCTCCAGCTGTATAAAAGCAAAGTTCAAACGTGGTATAGTTTAAAAAATTCTTCCCACATGGAAAGGATTTAGCAGTTGCAGAAAAAGTCATCACTCTAGCAGTAGATTTCTTCCAGTAGAATAAATAGGCAGCACAGTGTGTGCACTTTGAGAAAAACATTATGTAACACACGTTTTCTGGTGTGTTTTCATCTTTTCTGTTTCTCAGAATGTATTCATTGGTACAGTGTTTCATATGTCATAGATCTGCGTTAACTGGTAGCTAATTGTGTGGCTTTTATCTCCTCTAAAGGCATTGAAATGGCAGCAGCACCAGGGCCTGCTTCCTCCTGGTATGACAATTGACTTGTTCAGAGGCAAAGCAGCTGTGAAAGATGTAGAGGAAGAAAAGTTCCCCACGCAGCTGAGCAGGCATATTAAGGTAATGTTTGCTTTTATGCGTTTCTGCTGCTTTTTTCTTCCTGTGTCTTATGTTGGGAGGTAAGAGGAAATCTTCTGAATGCTTATTATTTCCTTAGAGTAAGTCCTTCCCCTCACACTCCCTATACCTGTGTTTTTTCCTTCTTTTTCCATGCTTTTATCTTATCAGAAGACTTCATGGGAGTCTGAGAATTAGGTCTTTTAACAAGATTGGGTGCTTATGGTATTTGTAATTAAGATAACTGCATAGTTATCTTAATCATAGTTATACCTTCATTGTTCAGAATCAGTAATTTCACAGAAATCTGCATAGTCCCCATCTTTATTTGTGCAAGGAAGTACTTGTGTCCTAAATTGTTTTTCAAAGGCCACGAGCTACAACTCATGAAATCAGTTTGTGGTGCTCAGTAACAACTGGCCTAAAAATGCTTTATTAGAACTTGTTTTTGTTCGTCATTGCTGGTCTTGTATTTTTGTTTGGGTTACTGAAGTTTTTTTTCTGTATGTAGTAGTCCTGGCCACTTGTATTTAAAAATTCAGTAATCAGTAAATTGGAGTTTAAAAAAACCTCACAAACTTTCTCTGTAAAAATTACTCCGGACAAACATCATTCCAAATGAAGCAACTTCAGAAATTCATAAAGTTCTGAACTGTGATTGTTAGGTATTGGAATGGTGTTTGTTAACGGAGAATTCACTGCACAAACAAAAATACAAAGACAACCAACTGAACTCCTGCTGTAATCATGGAATGTCTATTGTATGTTTCATGGACATTACCACACCAAAAAGAGAGGGGGATTTTGTTTTACCATTTTTAGAAAAAATGGTATTCTGTATGTATTCACATATTTGGTACTTCAGCATTAAATTTGTGAATACATACCTCTAGCAGATACTCTTTTTTTATCATCACAGTGCCACTACAGTTTTGTTTTAATGAGCTGAGTCTTTTATATTGCTTACTAAGCTTTGTTTATTTTCTTTATTAAAACAGTTTGGGCAGAAGTCACATGTGGAGTGTACTCGGTTTTCTCCAGATGGACAGTATCTGGTTACTGGCTCAGTTGATGGCTTCATTGAAGTATGGAATTTCACTACTGGAAAGATTAGGAAGGTAAGTTACTCCTTATTTCACAGACTGACTTTGACTTTTCAGAGCACCTGGATTTATATTCTTTGAGAGTGTTTAATTTCCTTAATTTGGGAAGAATGTCTGTTTAAGTGGTTCAAAATCAGTCTGGAATACTTGCGGTGTAGTTGTTTGGTTTGTCATAGACTTCTCTCTGTGATAACTTCTTTATTTTCCTGCATGACTGTTGTTGCTTTTAAAATGGTGACAGTGGTATTACAAGGCAGTGAAGTCTGATTTACGGTAAGTTGTAAAATATAACTGAGCTTAAAAGTGTTAGTACTTTAGCACTTTGCCTTAAAACAGATTTCATTGATTTCACTATTTTGACTGATGAATCCTCTGCTTTTTTTAGGATCTGAAGTATCAGGCCCAAGATAACTTCATGATGATGGATGATGCAGTGCTGTGCATGTGCTTCAGTAGAGATACAGAAATGCTAGCAACTGGAGCACAAGATGGAAAGATCAAGGTACAAGTCATTTTGTATGGTATGTTAGGAGAGGTGGTGACCAAAAAGATTAGTTTGCAGTAACAGTAATGTTCCCATTTTGTATAAGCTCAAAGGAAGTTTAACATGGCTCAGAAACAGGTGTGTATTGCCACTGATTAAGCTCATGTGATCTCATAACAAAGTAATCACTTACTTGCTGTTTCCTTTTCAGGTGTGGAAAATCCAGAGTGGTNTATTCAAACACTGTTGTAGTCTTAACAGGCAAGAGAATCCTCATCAAACCGCTTTTCGTGCAGCTTTTAGCATCTGGAAGAGTGTTGATTATTGTTTGTGTAATGCAATAATTCTGATCCTGCACCTACCTGGTTACTGAGTTGCATTTGCTCACTCATTTCCACCTCTGTTGTCTGACAGGATTCATGGTTTAAAATCTGGGAAAACCCTAAAGGAATTCCGTGGTCATTCTTCCTTTGTCAATGAAGCTACTTTTACCCAGGATGNCAGTGTCTGAGAAGATTTGAAAGAGCTCATAGTAAAGGTGTTACGTGCCTTAGTTTCTCTAAAGACAGCAGCCAGATTCTTAGTGCTTCTTTTGATCAGACAATCAGGTAAATAAACAGAGAATGTGTGAGCTACGGGGCGGGAGAAAAACAGATCTTTCTCATTAATCAGGTTTACCTACAGAATAGTGTAATATAGTGGTCTCCAGTCCACTGTGCTTCTCAACGCACACTCAAACTTTCAGTCAGAACAGCCTGTTCAGGGCCTTGTCCAGCTGAGTTTTCAAAATCTCCAGGGTTCCAGATCCTGCTGCTTCTCTCAGGGAAAATCCTATATAGATATAGGGAAAGAGATTTCNTACCCTTTGTCAAGAACACCTTCAGACGCTTGCTGTGTTACTACTCCTTTGTTGCAATTGTTGCAGTCATTGGAGAAGGACTCGGAGGTCTCTGCAGTAATGAGTCTACTTCTGACTTTGCTGTAGATTTGTGTGAGAACTGATAGAATTTCTTTCTCTGCTTACAGTCTCTTGCAGAGCCTGTCTCTGCTGCATTTATGAAATGGGGACATAAGTGCAGTGCTTACTGCCTGTTCTGCTTTATTCTAGACACAGAACTGACTGTGACACCTCTTCTCCTATGATGTGGGGATTCCCTTATCTGAAATAATTGCATATCAGCTTGCTCTTTTTAATTTTTAAAGCTAATTGGTTTTATTTTGTTTTTTATACTAGGTTTGGAATGTGAAGACAACAGAGTGCTCCAACACCTTCAAGTCTCTTGGTAGCACTGCTGGGACAGACATTACGGTGAACAGTGTCATTCTGCTGCCTAAGAACCCAGAACACTTTGTTGTTTGCAACAGATCGAATACAGTTGTCATCATGAATATGCAAGGCCAAGTATGTGATCTTGCTGGTATACTTTCAGGTCTCTCTGTAATTTCAAGAATGCAGAAAACCTAGTTAATAACCTAGCCCTAACCTAAAAGGCTTAAAGCTGATTTCTGTGGTTTGCCTGCATGACAAACTATTCTGAACTCAAGTTTATAGAACACAGAAAGCTCTTGAACCTGTGGAGAGATCTGTGTTCTGAACAGACCTAGTACTTCTTAAATATTTTTGCCCTAAACGTGGTGTTGATATGCTGCTCTTTAATCCTGACAAATGTTTTTGTGTGTGTGTGTCTTTACAGATTGTAAGAAGTTTTAGCTCCGGTAAGAGAGAAGGTGGTGACTTTGTCTGCTGTGCGCTTTCACCTCGTGGTGAATGGATCTACTGTGTTGGTGAAGATTTTGTGCTGTACTGCTTCAGCACAGTGACGGGCAAACTGGAGAGAACTCTGACTGTAAGTTGTGACCTCTGAGCTTTTCCAGACTTCTAAATACAGGGATGATGTAAATGTTCATTATCAAGTCCATAAGGAGGAATGTCAGACCAAGGAATCTTTCATCTCGAGCAGACATGATTGGTAACAAATTAATTTCAAGACATTTGGCCATGGAATGTTTTTGAGTTTCATGTAATTGTAAAAGTTAGGGAAGTATTTACCCATCAGGGAAAGACTCAAATTGTTCAGATTTCCTTGAATGAGAGCATGTCTTGACCTGGGCTCCTGCTAGTGGAGAATCTGAGAAAGCTGTCAGATTTAAAGCTATCAGGTTTAAATTTGCTTTAGATTGAACTTAGAGAAATACCAGCTTGAATGTCTAAATTTAATGGGAAACACTTAGATATTGTGGATTTCAGTGGATGTAAAGGTTCACTGAACCTTCCCTTGCCCAACAAAAAGTAACCACGTCACAAAAATTTTTGTTACTGGAACTGAATGTTGGCGGTTATGTACCCCAGATTTTACTCTATACACAAAGCACCTTAACCCTCATTCCAGCTTTCCTCCAGTTGTTTTTTGTAGAGAATATTTGTCTTGAATCTGCTGAAGGCCTAATGCAGCTTTCTGCTTACTCTCTAGGTCCATGAAAAGGATGTCATTGGCATTGCTCATCACCCCCATCAGAACCTAATTGCCACTTACAGTGAAGACGGCCTCCTCAAGCTCTGGAAGCCATAGACTGATTTTTGCAGCAAGCTCTGCAGCATGCCTGTTAGTTGCAGGTTACTAGTGTTTGTGCTTTACCAAGATCTAAATACGCAGAGTGTAATACTTGCTCAATTTTCAGTTGGGGTTTCCAGAGAATTACATTTTTACCTACCTAGAGTGGATTGATGCATAAATATAGCATCAGTTAATTTCATATACCTTATTTTTAGTAGAGTAGTTGAAGCAACTTCGGTGAGAATGCTTTTTCTGCCTCCTGAAGTCTATACTCTTCCTACAACGTTTGTAAAAGTTCAATGAGCCAGCAGCTGTACATGCTTATGAGTGGTTGCTGACTTCCTAGAATACAGTAAAATATCTCCCCCCCTTTTTTTTTTTTTTGAGTGAAATGAGGAATGGAAAGCTGTCTCTTCCACTGCTGAAACAGGAATAGTTTCCTGGAATGCAGATGAGGATACAGTGTCATCAGCTTGAAGATGGGCGCATTTCTAGGCCACTGGGTTTTGCTGTGTTCAATTTTCACTATCATTTTTTCCACTTACATTGGAAAGAAGTGTCACACAGCTGCCTCAGAATGAAAACTATCCTTCCCCATCTGCCAGCACTTCCTACTATAGACTGTAAACCTGCCTAACAAGGCAGTGAGGTACAGTTGATTTTGTTTGGGGCTTTTTTTTATTTTGTATTGTTTGGCTTTTTTGTTGTACTTCCAGACTAAAAGGAAGTTATGGAGGCCATTTTCCTGTAAGTGAAAAACGTTTTCAGACTAGCTATATAACTGAAACAGGCTCCAGGGGATCAATATTTTAAAACATGAAAAAGTTGGTTTACATAGGCTGAGTTCCTAGTGCTGTGATAATGCTTTAAATAATTATTTTTAAGATTTTTTTTTTAATTTCTCTATACCTGTGGACCTAATTAAGGTTGTACTTAGGTCCCACAAGATGATAGAAGATACTTGCAGGCTCTTCAATTTGAAGCACATGATTTGTTGAGAGATTCTGACTAATGTACAGTGTTCTGAATGTACACCAGAATCTTCTAAAGTCTGCCTTTTCTAGGATGCAGAAAAATGAGGTTTTTCCTGTAATGATGAATCAACCGCATGTAGACTTGAATCTGCTACCCTGTGTTGTGTCCTCTTCTCTTGTAGAATGCTTTCTTACTGCAGCAGTCTTTCAGACAGTAATAACTTGTCTTCAACCTAATAAATTAGTTCCACTTTAAATATTTTGTCTGTGTCTTTAGTGGTGTGGGGAAATGTAGAAAAAGTTCATCTGGAATTCTCACACAGCACCTTTGCTACAAGTGTGGAGTTCAATTATCTGTTGGGCTGTGATGTCTGAATTGGCAGGTTTTTACTCCCTGGGGAGTAAAGTGAAGGGGTAAAGTGTCTTTACTTTTAGATAGTAAAAAGTGATTATTTTTCTGGCCTGAAAAGGCAGAAGTATCTGACTGTGATACTGTCAGTGATATGCTCCGTGGGCAGTTAGTAATACTGTTAAGGGGGAAGACTTTGACGAAGTATTTTTAATAGTACTTTCCTTATAGAAGAGCTGCTCCCTTCAGCATCTCTGTGACTCTTTACTGGTTTCTCCAATGCAGCTCTGTCCCCTTTGTATGGGAAGACCCAAAATCAGACAGTATTCCTCATGTGTCCTTGCTCTTACTGAGAAGCTGGGAAAGATTGCCTCCCAGGACATCATTTGCCTTCTTTCCAAGAAGATGGCTCATGATGAGCTTGGTGTCCACGAGGACCCCCTGGTTCCTTCTTGGCTGTTTTCCAGCTGAGTGCCCCTCAGCATGTGCTGTTGCTTTGGGGTGTTCCTCCCTGTCTTAGTTTGAAAGAGGTATCTGCTAGGGAGGGCAAGACCTCCCTTTGGAATGGAGAATTCAAACCCCCTCCCTTCAAATTATTAAGACTTTGATATTAAGTCGGCGCTCAGGCAAGGATATGGGGATAGGAATAACAGCTCTTTACTAGTATGTATAACAAGGCAAACAAACAACAACTACAGCATTAATAATAAACAAAAACCCGGAACGTCGAGGGGCTTTTGTTTCATAAAAGCCTGGGGCAGTCTGGTCTCGGTGCAGGGCTCCCTTGGTGCTTCAGCACCAAGCTGGAGCAGTAGATCCCGGGCTGGTGTGTGGGATGTACCAAAGCTCCACGGTGGTAGCTGGAAGGGCAGGGATGTCCTGGCAGGGCCGGGCAGTGCGGGGATACAGCGTATCCAAAGCGGTGCCGAAGGAAAGCGGCGGCGGAGGGACAGGGCCGGCTCAGCCCAGCAGGGNCATAGGAAAAAAACCAAATGCAACCCCCAACACTCCCCAGGTGCAGGACTTTGCACTTCCCCTTGAATTTCATGAGGTTCTTGTCAGCTCATTTCTCCAGCTTCTCCAGGTCCCTCTGGATGGCAATAGACCCCTCTGTTTTACCAGCTACTTCTCCCTCTTCTGTCCCATCTGCAAACATTCTGAGGCAATACTGACCCTGGGGCTCTGCCTTCTGGCTGCAGTTTGCACTCATGACCACCCTCTGGGCCTGCCGCTCAGTCAGTTTTCAATCCACTTTTCATCCGTCCCATACCTCAACACCTCCACATGGATCTTATGGAAGACAGTGCATTACAGAAGTCCAAGGGACAAAATACCAGCTTCTCCTGTCATGCACCAAGTGAGTCACTGCATTATAAAATTTATCAGGTTGGTTAAGCATGACTTCCCTTTGGTGAATCCCTCCTGAGAGCTTCTGATGGGTTTCTTGTTGATGTGCCTGCAAATGCTTTCTGTGTAGCTGCACCATTACCTTCCAAGGGATTGAGGTGAGGTTGACAGATTATTTCTTTGGATCCCCCTATCTTGGCCTTCTCAAAGACAGATGTGAAATTTAATTTTCACCAGTTTATGGGCACTTTTCCCAGTCACTATGATCAATCAAAGATTGTCAGGAGGGGCCTTGCAATGACATCTGTTAGCTCCCAGAGCACTTGTGCATGCATCCTATTGAGGCCCATGGTTCTGTGTATGTTCAGTTTGCCTATGTCTTCCCTGACTTTATCATACCAGTGGTGCATCCTCCTTGTTCCAGACTTTCCCCTTGATCTCTGGAATTCTGAGAGCTCATGTTGTCAATAAGACAGAGGCAGAGAAGCTACTCAGCACCTCAACCTTTTCTATGTCATGTGTAGCCAGATGCCCCATCTAATTCTGTGGCAGCCCCACATTTTCCCTGCCCTTTCCCACTTTCGTACTTAAGAGAGGCCCTTTTTATCCAGTTAAGCTTTAGCTTCCATAGGTTCATCCCTGGATGCTTACATCACACCTGTGTTTGCCCCAATATATCCAGCCTTGGTTACAGATGATTTTATGTTCTAGTTTAGCCAGGAGCTCCTTGTGCATGCCCACAGGCTTCCTGGCCATTTTTGCCCAACTTGCTGTTCACTGGGATGGACTGCTCTCGAGCCTGGGATGGTGAGCCTTAATATTAACTAGCTGTCTTGGGCTCTTCCTTCCAGAGCCTTATCCCTTGGAGTGCTTCTAAGCAGATCTGTGAAGAGGCTAATCTGCTTTCTGAAGTCCAGAGTTCAGAATACTGCACAGCCAACTGTCCTGTTTCGTTCAGCCAACTGTTGCAGCTGGTCATGCACCTGTGCATACTTTGGGCAGGTACCAGCCTTCTCTTCAGGAGAAGTATCTGGGCATCCACTGAAACCTACCACATGTACCTGACACCGCCTTCCTCACCGGTTTTGTCTGTGAGGAAGCATCACTGGCTTTGGCTCTGGAATGCCTACCATTATGGTAGGGACTTAAAAGCATTTAGCAAGTATGTAAGATGTGGATCCATTTGTACTACTACTACTACTATTACTGTTATTGTGTTTTCCTGACAGCAGTTAACAGGGCATTGAGGTCCCATTCTTTGGGCACTGTAACAGTGCTCATTTTACCCCCTAAGAAAACAATAAGCTTGGCATTTCTTTATGTGTGGTTTTTGAAATGTGTGGCTTAAATCAAACCTCACTTTTCGTTGTGTGCTTTCATCATGCTCTGAGCAGGAATCAGTCAAAAACATGTCTTCCCAGGTGAAGCTGCTAATGAAAAATCATAGGGCAAGTTGCTTGCCTGCTTGCTTGACCTTGCATCACGCTGCAAATTCAGAGTAGATTTGGGATGAGTTTGAGTTTACACCCCTGGGCTGAGCCAACATCTTCCACTGCTACTGGGTAGCAAGTATTCAAAGCTATGGGAAGGAGAGGACCTGTAGTCTAAGGGCTCTGAAAGCAGAAGGAAAAATCAGAGTAGACTCTTAGAATAAGCCTGCAGTGGGTGTTGTTTCACACCCAACTTGCACAATAGTGGAGCTACTAGTTTTATGGGGAAAAAATGAAGTACTACATGCCTGGTGCACAGTGAAAAGAATAATTGTAATAGACTAAAATATAAGCTTGATCATATGAACGAGGTGGTATTGAATAAGGGGCAGTCAA
>WBMY01015779.1:0-12625 GCA_013397315.1 Donacobius atricapilla
GGGCGCTGCCCGTGCACGCTGCGTTCCGCCCCCGCCAGTTCCGCCGGGACGCCCGGGCCGAGGCGGCGGCGGCCCCGGGACAGGCGGAGGGCGGGGGACCGAGGGGACAACGCGTCCTCCTCGGCGGGGAACAGCAAACCCCCCCGGCTCGGAGGCCCCGGGGCCCATCTCCCGCCAGCGGGAGCCTGATGGCCGCCGCCTCCTCCTCCTCCTCCTCCTCCCATGGCCGCAGTCCGAGGCCAGCGGTGCCAGCCGGGGTCGCTGCGGGCCGGGATCCCTCCCACGGCCGCTGTTCGTGCTTTGCAGAAACTCTCGGTGGTGCGGAGCGGACGAGCCCGTCCGTCAGGTTTCCCCACCCCGCGAGGTGTTTGTGTTTACCGGGAAGTTCAGGGATGAAACCGTCCCCAAAACACCCGGAGGATGAGCGGAGCCGGGCACAAGGAGGGGACGGGGCCCTTCTGAAACTGCTCTTTCAGAATAAAGTCACGGCGATCAGAGCTCTGTGTTTAAGGTGTTTTTATTTTAGTGTTCCATAAAACCAGAAGGTGTTTAAAAACAAACAGTACCTGGGCTAAAAGCAGAGAGTACAAACAGGGAACATTCGGTTCCTTCAGTAACAAAACAACGCGTTTGATTCTTAAGGCCCTTGAGGATGTAAAATGCCAGTCCCCTCACACCAAAGGAAGGCTTTAATGAGTACTGCCAATAAAAACGAGGTGCGAGGGTTGGGTGATGCTTTTGGGGCTGAGGACTGGGACCCCCCGGGCCCCCCCAGTGCTGGGAGTGCTCTGCTCAGGGAGAGGCTCCACAGCTCGGGGTCCAGCCAACAGACACGGCTGGAACGGGCAAAAAAACGCGGCCAGGGGAGGCTGTTCCAAGTTTTAAGGCTTCATCTCTGCTAAGAGCACGTATTATTTATTATTTATTGCTTTGGTTCTGTGCAGGTCACTCTTCCCAGCGGAAAAGAAGTCAGAAATACAAGTTTATCAGTGAGGTACAGGATCCTCTGTCCAGAGATCCAGGGAGACACGAGGAGGAAACAAATCAATCCTTCATCTTCCTCACTCGAGAAGGCACAAGAGGCAGCAGCAGCTCCAGCACGGCCAAGCAGCACCACTCAGAATTAAACCACCACCACCAAGGCCGCCTGCATTTCGGACCCTTCACTCAGAGCAGAGGGGACAGGGGCAAAGAGAGAACGCCCTCGCTGCTCAAATAACACTAAAATGAGATAAAATACCCGAAGTCTTGCAAGGCTCTCAGCTCCTAAGGCTTGTTTGAGGTCAGGCTGCCCACGAGGGACAGCTCTGCCAGTAAAGCTCCAGACTTTGGTAGCGGGAATAAACAGCGATAAAAATGTCATTAACAGCTTTTTTTTTTTTCTGCTAATAAATGTTTACATCTCCATGCAAATATATTAAACTGCTCCTCGCTACAAAAATACAGTATTTGAGATCTCCAGTAGTTTCCAGTGGTTTATGACAATTGTAAGCAGACTGCTCACAGGATGAGAGTCTATCCAGCTGCTCCAGTCCCTCAATAAAGTGCTCTGCTGTAGACAAACTGAGTTAGAAACTCACTCCTGAGCCAGGAGTGACTCAATAATCCACCAATTTCCAAAGGTAGGAGTGTTTATTTCTGTAGAATTAAGGCTGGAAAGCTTTAAGCTTTGGTCCTCATGAAGCTTTGGTCCTTTGCTTCCTGCTCTGTTGGTTTTCCAGCTTCCCTCTAAGCCTTTTATGGACCCTCCCTACCCTGGTAAATCCCAGAGGTGCAGAAGGCACCTGATTTTTTTGATCTTTGACGAGAGCTCACCAGAGCCAAGCGCCGTGTAGCTCCCAGCGGGGGAAGCTGTGGTGGCTGACCCCAGGGATGAGCTGTTCCCGCTGTCTGACGGGACGGGGAGGACATCCCTGAACCCACTGAGACACCCAGGACGCCTCTGAGTGTCAGCAAACCCAGCAGCCCGCGGCTACGCGAGGTTTTCCTCCCGCTGTGAGCAGCAAGGAGCCCGAGCAGGGGTTCCCTGCCCTCCCTGGAACGACAGGAAAAAGCACGGCCAGACTGATCACCTTGCAAGGGCGCCCAAGGCGAGCCCCAGCTCCAAAATCCGAAGTATTTGTGTTTCCTGAGTGCAGTGTAAAGGGAAATGGTGGCAGAACTCCCACAGGGCACAAGATGGGAGACCCAGCCCCGCTCCAGAGCACAGGGCAGAGCCAGGGGCGCCTCTGCCCCCTCTGAACAGCCTCCAGAGCAGGAATTTTAAGACACCAACAGAACAACTTCTGGTTTAAAACGTACCTTTGGCCCAAATTCATTGATGCCATTCCTACTGTAGAAACATACCATGGACCTCAATGTCTCCTACTTCAAAAAAACTGCAAACTTTCCCCTGAAGGACTCCTGGGAATGTCCACTTGATGAGATGAGATTTGGTCAGGTAACAGTCAACTTTCAGGGCATTAATTCCTTTTAAATTACAGCCCAGGTCTGAAGCTGGGACATCTTTGGACTTCTCCAGTGTAGTCAATTATTATTTTAAAAACAATCAAATCCTCAAGCTCTACTGTACAAGGATTTATATTGCACTACAACTTCAGAGGTGGAAAGAAAAATAACTGATCTACCAAAGCTGCTACAAAATAAAACCATTAAAAAAAAAAATCTTCCTAAAGGATCATCAGTGCCTTGCTGGGAAGCAAAACACATCAAAAACCCTCCTCCTTCCCATCACAACGAGCCTTTGGATTAATGCCTGATCTTCCCAAATAATGGGAAGGAAACAAAAAATAAATACGACAAGGTGACTTCATTACAACACCTGATAGAACCATTAATCAATCCGAGAGTTGCTCAATGTAGAAACAGGAAAAAGGTCATTTTCTGTGAGCAGCACAACCAGCACCACCGGCTCCTCACCCTCCTCTGGGGGAATCCAGTCCCTGTTCCCGAGCACCCCGAGACCCTTCACATCTTCCCAGCTTTTCTGTTCCCAGACAGGGAAACGCGGAGGATGTTTGGGGTTTCCTCCATGACTCTGACCAGCAGGTTGTCGATGTAGTCCTCGAGCTCCCGCACCTGGAGCTCCTTCCTGGTAATGGCATCCTTCTGCTTCAGCACCAGCTGGATCAGCTCGTCGTGTGTCAGCTGAGCGTAGGCACAGGCGGGGTCTGAGGGATCGTATTTCTTGGGAGGGAGGGAGGGGAGGCAGAGTCAGAGCAGGCACGGGACATTCCAAACCAGCCACAGAGCACACGGGCCGGCACGGTGACAGCTGCTGCTTAAACACACCTGGGGAAGCTTAAACCAGCTGCTTAAATGCAGACTGGTAAAGCCAAACTCAGGTTAAACAGCAAGAAACACCCGCACAGGCCTTTGCTGTTTCTTCCTGTTTCTCTGAGAAGTCTGGTTTTAACCCTTGAGCAGCGTGAGAGGTACTGGGCAGCGTCTGGTGACTCCTGCAGCTCCCGGAACGCTGCCCAGGCAGGGAGTATGAGCCCAACAGGCTCCTGGGGGGCATCCCAGACAATTTAAGTGGAATCAGAACACCACAACACCCACTGCAAGTTTTCAGCCCCCTTGAAACAGCAGCGTGTCAGTCTGAATCACTCAACTCATCCTCTCCCCCCACACCAGAGGGAGGCACTGCCATTATTTCAGCTCTACGTTCTCTATTTCCCCACAAAACCCTGGCAGACACTCAGGGGAGCTGTGATTTTGCCTGCTGACCCCGGGGTGCTCCCAGCCTTTCGGATCAACGTGGCAGGTAAGCTGCGCCTCGAGCCTGAAGGTCTCTCTTGAGGCCAGGATAATGCCGAAAGCTCCTCCCAATCCCACTGCTGATCCCAACTGCACTACTGTGCTCCAGGGAAGTGGCTGTGCCTGAGAACCTCCAAAAACACGAGCCCCAGCTCTATTATAGATCAGCCTGCAAGAAAATAAGCATTTAAGGACTGTTCCCGTGCCTGGGGGCTGACCAGAAGGAAGTTCATGTCCCAACTATCTGGAATACACAAACTCTTCAATTAAATCAAAGCTTGGGCAGTGAAAGTGCCACTTCCCTCCATACCTTCACACTCATTTCCAGCAGCTTTTCGTTCATGGTGCTGATGACATTCAGGTTCTTGCTCTGAGGCTTGTTTGCCATGGCATTCATTGGTTTCACAGGATGGAGTCTGCAAGAGGACAGAAAGGGTTCCTGTTGTTTAGGCAGAACATGTAACAGCAGCATGACACAGATCTTTAGACTAAGAACAAACACAGCAAGAAACTGGGGATGATTCCCTCTCTGCCCCATCTCCTGAGAGAAAAGAGATTCAGCCTCAGGAAGACAAGGTGCTTCTAAGCCACGGGGGTTTTGTCAGTATTTTCCAGTTCTCTACTATCTTTATTGACTTAAGGGATTGGAGATAAAGCAGCAGCAGGAAGGGAAATACATCCTGTGTGTGTCATGGAAGAAAAGCCAGGTCAGGCTACACGAGGAGACAGAACACAGGGCAGCTACTCTGGTCCCTCAGGAACTGGTATTTCAGCCTGACTTCCCTATCAGAACGTATTTGTGATCTTACAAGCTATCAAATACTTCTGCTGTCCTGAGACAAGTGTTAGGCCTTGTCCAGCCTGAACTGACACCACAAGCTGCGAGGAAGTGCTGTCATTATTTGCCTGAGCAGGACTTACAACACCAATTTTAACACAGGAAGAAACTTTTCCTTCCATTTCAGCAAACGGGCGCAGAGGTATCCTAGACCCCAGGCAGAGCTCTGCGGGTAAAGTCTCCAGGGCTGACGGGTCAGGGGCACCACTCCCACACAGCAGGAGCTGCATCAGTGGTGGGGATCACCGAGGAGCCCCGTTCAGCCAGGAAATGAAGCACCCCCGTTCTCCAAGTGTGACAAACAGCTCAGTCCCAGGCCATTTTGCCAACGGGACGAAATGACTTCACTCCACCTGCACTCTCCCTGCAGCTCCCCGAAGAGCAGCTGCTCCCCCGGGCACCCTGAGGAGCTGCACAGATCCGCCTGCAGACAGCAGCAGCCCCGCACGGGGTGACAGCACCCAAGCCCTGACAAATCCAGGCCCCAGAGAAGTCAGGGCTGCCCGGTCCTGCTCAGACCCAGCAGCTGGAGGGACAGATCTGCACCCGGAGAGCAAAGCAAAGCTCACACCTGCATGGAGGTACCTGCTGGGACCCCCACGTGGTCTCACCTGTGCTTGGGACACACGGTTTCACCACCCCGTGGGGTTTGGTTAGGGAACGTTTCAGAGGGTGAAACCCGTGCCTGGAGAAGTTTCTTCTTGCCCGAATTTCCCGCTTTATCTGCGAAGCCCTCGGCTGTTGGCTTTTTCGGAGACTCTGCTCTACGACTTGGGGTGTCAGAGAGAAGGGAAGGAGAGGAAGGGCAGGGCTGGCAAGGACTCGACAGGGAGGAAGAGAAAGCAGAAGGCTCAGGGAAGTCACACTCTGCACACTCCTCAACGCCTGCACTCCTCTGCAGCTCTTGTTCCTCCAAGTGACTGCCACGCTCCCTGGAATGAGGCGTCACAGCTAAGCCTGGGTCGGCTCCCTGGCCACAGACCCTGCGAGCACCCACTGCAGGAGGCAGCACGGCCAAACTCCCCGGCTTGGCAGCACCAGGAATGGCTCCTCCTTCCCCAGGAGCAGCCGGGATCACCGGGGCTGCAGCCGAGCTACCAGAGAGCTCTCCCTGCTCTCCGTGCAAAGGCGTCAAACCTCGGGGCTGCTCTCCATTCCCTAGAGCACCTCTGTCACCTGCAGAGACCCCGCAGCTCTCCTGACAGTCCCCCAGCAGCTCGTCATCAGAGCCGCCCTCCGGGATCACTGGAAGACTGGCCAGCGCCGAGCCCCGGTCCCCGGGAACAGGAAGGGCAGACCTGACACTTGTGAGACTGACGGACAAATCATCACCACCTTCCTTTCCTGAAGGTCTGTCACTGCTGTTACCTCTGCGTGTCACTGCAGGGGTGACGGTCTCCAAGGGGCCACCCTGAGGGAGGCACCCACGAGCAGCTGAGGCTTCAGCCTCCAGGACGGGGAGCCCTGGTGTGGATTTTACACCGGCCCCCGGTGTGGATTTTACACCGGCCCCCGGAGCAGGAGCATCAGCCCTTAGCTCGGCCTGGGGGGTCGGAGGGGATCTCTTCACCAGTCCAGCCAGCCGTGGGGCTGGCTTTGGGGGGACTCGGCTCTCACTGCCAGCCCTCCCTGCATCCCCTTCCCTCGGAGACACCGTGCAGGCTCCTGGGGTTGGCTGCACTTGAGCAAGTGGCTGGTTCCCAGCAGCTGGAGGTGCCCGGGGCTCCACCACGGGCACACACTCTGCCCGTTGCTTTCCACCACAGGTCTCCTGCTCCTCCCTGAGCTCGCTCTCGCGGGATGGCGCCTGGTCAGCCTCTGGCACAAGGCTGTCACTGGACTTGGGGAGAGACACCAAACCTTCGTCACCCCTCGTGCAGGGCTCAGTGGTGACACCAGTGGCCTCCCCAGCTGTTCCATCACTGTTCCAGGTGGGATGTGTGCCGTCCCCAGAGAGCTCTGTTGATGGGTCACGCTCTGCTCCCAGCCCACCCCCAGACCCTGCTCGCTCTCCTGCTGCCCCTGAAGCCACCTGTAACCTTCCACTGGAATCCAGGTGCTGCTCTCCACCTTCCTGCCCACCCAAACCTGCATCACCTGATGGCACACCCTGCCATCCCCCAGGGACAAAGGACACACATCTCCCACTGCCTGGCTTGCTGCTTTCTGGAGACTCCTCCGGCTGAAGCTGGGCAGAATCACAGTGCGGCTCTGGAGCCAGCCCAGGGGGGCCAGGAGGGGGGTCTGGCACAGCTGTGACATCACTGGTTAAAGCCACATCCGCAGAGCCCCCTGAAGCACCAGGAGCAGGGTGTCCTGCAGAGGAACAGTCCGGAAGGGAAGAACCAGTGACAGCCTGGAAACCTGGCACTGCCTGTCCCCCACGCTTGGACACGAAGGGATTATTGGCATTGAAATGACAGTCAGAGGGGACAGAAGGTGCGGGTGGGCCACAGAGACCCCGGGAAGGCTCCGTGCCAGAGCCCTCAGGACCCTGGCCCCAGGCAGCAGCAAAAGGATTACTGCCCCGAGCAGAGCGCTGCCCCGGAAGAGGCGCTTTGGGAAGGGAGGCTGCAGCAGGATGGGACTGAGGGAAACGGGCGATGCTGTCGGGACCCAGGGCTCTGGATGCCCTGTCCCACTCAGGACTAAAGGGGTTCTTGTCATTCCGAAGCTCTGCAGCAAAAGCAGGAGAAGTGAGAGAGGCAGGAGAACTAGTGATGTTTTCAGAGTCCGGCACTTGGACTGTCGGCCCCCCTCGAGAAACAAAAGGATTATTTGCACTGCTGATGTGGGGCACAGAGAGAAAAGCAGGGAGGGGGACAGGTGCAAGAGTAGGAAGCGTGGCTTTGGGTTCCTCCTCTGGAGACAGGCCCAGTCTGCAAAAAGGGACAAAAAACTCGCATGTCACTTGTGGATGCAACACGAGGCAGGAACAGACAAGCTTTAGCACCAGCCTCCATCAGCTCTGCCACTGGAGGTGGGCTGTGCTTCACAGAGACCTCAGAGAGAGGTGCCCTTGTCTGTGAGACTTTACATCCTTAACTGCGCCTTCACTGAGCACTGGGCTTATGTCAGAACTCTTCTGCTGCTGAGCTTATGCTGCTTTAAGCACCGTCTCTTTAGATAGCAAGCAGGTTTATCAATTAGTGTGTAAAAGCACTGCACAGGCAAGAAACTTAAACTTGAGAAGCACTGAAAATGAGGAGTTAGGGACACACACAAAACACAGCCTCATTAGTAGGGCACACCTATATATAGATAGATAGATATACAAAAGCCCCAAACACAATTTATATATATACACGTGTATGAAGGACGAAGGAGCAGAATTTCCGAAAAAGCCTTGTGTTCAAATCCACACAAAATCCCTCTGTGTTGCCGTGAACGATGCCAAAAGCAGAAGGGCTCCAAGGCTACCCTTTGGAAGACCACAGCCAAGTAGGGAAGAGGAAAGCAGAGGCGTTAGAACGGGCATTTCAGACCCTGGGGAGGCTGCAGCCACACAGCTCAGACACAGTTAGTTTGTGCAAGAGATCCAGCAAGAAAAATCACCCCTTCAGTACCTGCACAGGTGCCTGCGCTAGAGAACCCCCATTTCAGCCTCACTTACAAGGCGCACCCCTGAATCCATCTTTCTTTCACACCGAGGAAGAACCTGGGAGTTGTTATTTGCTAATTTGTTGTTATTTGCCCAACGCCCGCATCAAACCCGCAGGTACCTGCAGGGCAGCACCTGAGCCCAGGTGTGGCAGGACACAGCCCCCTGCAGCACCACCGCCCATCCAAACTCCTGCCAGCAGCGGGGACTCACCTGGGTTTCACAGCTTTGGTCTTGGCTGGCGCAGCTCTCTCAGGTTTCCGTTCCTCCTCACGAGGGCTGGGCAGCTGCTTGTTCGTGGCGGCCTCCTCCGCACGGTGAGCGTCTCCTGACGGGCTCCCTCTGCCCAGATCTGCTGGGACTTCGGGGCATTCGGCCTCCTCCTCACTCTTCTCTTCTGGAATTGCGTTTTCCTCGCTCTGCAGGGTCCTGTCAGGAAAAACCTCAGCATCGCCGGTCTTCACCGTTTCCTTCTTCCCAGCGACCAGAGAGAGCAGGGCAGACTTTCTGTGCTCTGGTTTTTTGGTCTCTCTAACAGCCTCGATGCCTGGTGGACCACTGGTGTCCAGGTTCTCCTCACTGCTGAGCAGTTTGTATGACGGCAAAGTCATGGATTTGAAGGTCTCCAAGGATGTGGACCCAGAGAAAGCCTGACCAGGAGAGGTTCTTCCCAAATCTTCAGGTGGTTTAGTGGACCTGGAGGACAGGTTTTCCTCTGAAGCGAAGAGCTGCTTCCTCCTGAGGTTGTGAGGAGAGGGGGAGGAGGCTGGAGTCTTGTCCTTCGTCGTGGTCTCCTCCATATAAACGTGACTGCCATTGATGCACAGGCTGGACTTGGACACGGGATCGCTTTTGGATTTAAGGCCACTGAACAAAGAGAGCCCATCTCTTTTGGTGTGGTTAGTGGTGCCTTGGGTTAGCTGCCTACTGTCCAAAAAGGCTGGTTTACGAGATTTAAACAGAGGAGAAGGAGCTGGCTTCTCTTCCAGTGCATTTTCAAAGGATCCTGGGAAAACAAAAAACCAGGGAGAAATTCCAGATGCAAGAACAACCTTTTCTCTGACACTCCTGACAGCCTCAGTGCCAGCAGGGACTTTCTATGGATTTGTTCAGAAAGAAGCACTTAACCAGTGCTGTGAAAAGTGTAAACAACCCTTTGGAGGAAGATTTTGTGCCAATACTCACGTTCTGAGGTGGGAGAGCTCTCGGACTCCTCCTCGTCCCACTGCGCCTGGAAGTCGCTGGGCCGCAGCCGAACCCTCTGGGTGAGGGGCTGCTGAGTGGGCAGCACTGACATGGACTGGGACAGGGATGTCTTCTGCAGGCTGGGCTTGGAGAACAGGGCTTTGAACTTGGATTTCTTCTTCTCCTTCTCGACTGCCTCATCCTCGCTGTCAGCGGGGGAGTGGGACGTGCTGGGGACGATCGCCGACGCCGTGTCCGAGAGGCCACTGCTCCTCCTGCCCTTGAGCTTGTCCTTGAGCTTCCCGAAGGGGGAGCGGGGCTTGTCCTTCATGGACAGGTCAAACATGCTGGCTGTCATGTTGCTCCTCATGAACTGGATGTCCACCTCGATCTCCCCTCTCTCTTTTTCCTTTTTCCCTGGTTTGGAGTGAAGCTTGTACCACCTGCAGCAACAGGGAGATTTCTTTAACCAGCAATAATTGAGAACACAGAGGGTGCTTATGGCTGAAAATCAGCCCACAGTGTAGGAAAAGAAAGCCTTTAATCTGGTGGTGACGTCAGGGTCACAGCCCCAGGTGCCAAGGAAAACATTTCTTATCAGAAAGTTATTAGTAAGACTTGGTTTAAAACCCAGATCGGGAAGGGTTAAAAAAAAAAGGAGAAAAACAGAAACACAACATGGAATTCCTGTATTTCAGCTCAGCCACTCTCCTCTGCCCTTTCATCGCTCCTCCTGACACTGGCAGGGGCCAGGGCTTTGAAGTGGAGCGAGAGCAGCAGCCTCAGAGCTGCACACGCGTCCCACGCCCTCATACCTTTCATTCCAGCTCCTTAATGCCTCTTAAGCCAAGGAACCCCTAATCAACAGCAGAGAGGCAGCCCGAGCCTCACAGACCTCGGGGGATTTGCACTCACCTCTCCGGGCTCATGACTGCACCCAGCAGGAAGGGCATTGCTCAGACGGAGCCTTCTCCCTCCCCACACATCAGCTCTGTGGGGAGTGCCCAGGGCACCCCAAACCACAGTCCCACTGCACACACCCCCTCAACCACCCCTCGGTGACACCCAAACCACATCGGAGCCAGCAAACAGAATTATCAGCACCGCACACCAGCGTGGTTTTGTTTGTTGACGGAACTGCAGAATTCCCGACACCACAGAGCCCATAGGAAAGGCTGCCTGGAAACTGCTTTGTTTCTTCCTCCTCACCCGCTGGAATGGGAAAATGGGAGCAAACAGAGCATGCAAATGTGCCCTGCCATTAAAATTTGCACTTCAACGTCCAAAGGTACACTGGAAGCAACAAAAGAGAACAGGAAAAGGTGATTTGCTCCAGAGAAAATTCAAAACTAACGGGGATAACCGAAGGAGATGGATTCAGGAATCTGCTACAGGCACTTCAGATGGAAATGTGGAAGAAATCCTTCCCTCTGAGGGTGGTGATGCCCTGATCCTGGAGAAGCTGTGTCTGTCCTGTCCCTCAAGGTGTTCAAGGCCAGGTGTGGAGCAGTGGTGTGGTGGATGTTGTCCCTGCCCAGGGCAGGGGGTGGAACAAGATGCGCTTTAAGGACTCTAAATGAACACTTGAGCTACAGTCAGAAGCTCCAGCCTGCGGTTAGAAGACACCCAGGGAAGGGGTTTCATTAGGAGGCCTTGCCCAGTCCCTGAGGCTGCAGCAGCCTGGGAATCACAACCCCTTTGCCTTTAACACGAGCCAGCACCGGGCACTTTTGTTCCAAACCCGTGATTTCTGGGAGCATCCTGCGCTTGCAGGGCTTCAGTGCCACAATTGATCCCGTGTGTCCTGGGAGCCACAGGAAAACACTGAGTTCAGCAAAGGCAGCTCAGCCCTGGCTGAAAGCAGCACCCCTGGGGGCAGCTGGAAGGAAATCATGGATTGACAACCCCCAAACCACAAAAAAATCTCATTAATGGCATTTATCGTGTTAGCAAGCAACTGTCAGTCAACGTGCATCTATTTTCCTAATAAAACTAATCCTTTATGGCTACACATCACCATGGCAGCAAGAACAAAACAGGCTTCCAACAGGACACCAAGGGCTGGAAACAACTGAAAACATGAGAAATTTCCCCGGGAGTACCAAAGCTGCATTTTCATTTTCTCTCCCCCTCAATTTTCCTTTGCCCAGACACAAAGGAACGCGCCCGGGCGCCCGAGGCACTGAAGCTCTGCTGACCAAGGGGCTCCGCAGTGTAAACACAGCAGTGTCTGACACAGCCATAATGAACCCACGGCCTAATTAAGTCTTGACAAGCGGGACGGCTCCACGGCGGAGCTCAGGTGAGCCCGGGGAGGAAGGTGAGTCACCAGCACGTTACAAGGCTGCTGACTCCCAGTAAAACCCTCCCGGGAACCACCCCTGCGTTTCACCGTGCCCTGTTTGTGTTCAAAGCAGCGAGGGTGACACAGAGCTGGTGCCGGGCAGGAACGGCCCTGGCGCGAGTCCTGCTGCCGGCCGCAGGGTCAGTCCGTGGAACGTGGAATTATCCACCCTGACACGTGTTAGGTGTTCATTAGGAAAATTAATAAACTGCTGCCAGAGCCCGCGCTCGTTCCCTGCTGGAAGAAGGCAGCATTCCGAGGACATCAGGTTTCAGGGGTCAGGCTGGCTGTTTGCTCTGGACAGTGTCAGCACTCACACGGAAACGTTTCAAAACCAAGCCCAAGGAGCAGGCAGGGCTGGCTGGAAAAGCTTTCTCGGGGCCCCCAGCCTCTTCCAGGGAAGGCGCTCCCCAGCTTTGGGGGCTCACCCCTGCCAGGAGGGACCGGCTCCGAGGGGTCCCCCCACGGGCACTTATGGGGCTTCAGGGGTCCCTGTGGGGAGCAAGGGTCCCCCAGCAGGACCCCCCCGCCCCTCTGGGGCGCAGGGTGACCCCCAGCCCGCGGGACACACCGATTCCCACGGGGGCACGGGGGTCTCCCACCAGATCCACACATGCCTGAGGCGCAGAGGATTCCGTGAGGAACGGGGACATCCCGCGGGGAGCTGGGGCTCCTCACAGCACTTCACCCCCCGGAAGGGCACAGAGGCACCCCTCAACTTCCTCCCCAGCCCACGGGGGGCACAGAAGCCCCCTCCCCACTCTCCCGGACCTCCGCGGGGCGCACAGGTCCCCTCCAAACCTCTCCCTGGCCCCCGTGGGGATGAGAGACCCCCCCAAAACCGGACTCGGAGGGGCCACCCCATCCTTCTCCCCGGTCCGGCGGGGCACGGCAGCCC
>WBMY01015787.1:296-10604 GCA_013397315.1 Donacobius atricapilla
ACCCGCGGTCCTGCCGGTCCCCGCGGCGGGGCCGTGCCTGGTCCCGGCCAGCGTGGCTCGAGGGGGGGCAGAGAGGCCCCTCCGGGGAGCGTGGCTGGCCCCGATGGGGGCTTTCGTCCCGCAAGGCTGGGACTGGACAAGTGGGAGCCTCATCCCCGCTCCTCGCGGGATCTCGGGTGCGGAAGCAGAAGCGTGGCTGAGCTTGCCCTTTTCTTTCCCGTGTTTGCCACAGAGCGATTCCCGAGGGAGCAATGGGGCCTGTGACCGGACGGGGCGGCTCTACCTGTACCACTACAACGAGGAGCAGCCGTACATCCCGCTGACCGAGATCCAGCGCATCGACACGGCCGCCATCCTGGACATCAAATGGTAACGCTGGCCCTGCCGGGCTCGGTGCCACGGCAGCGCGCTCTGCTCCTCCGGGGATCCTTTTTTGGCATGGCAGCAACAGCAGTAGTTACTAATGAAAGAGTTCCTGACTTCTTGGAGGGAAATACTTTCCGGTTTGTTCCAATGAGCAAAGACTGCCTTGTTTCTGTTTTATACTTTCTGCTCACTTGGCTGGTCATGACTTTGTACCTCATTTATTTATATAATAACATACAGTAGATCATTCCTGTACAGAATCCCCTCCTCACAGGTGTGTGGGAACTTGAGGAGCCTTAGATTTTCTTAGCATGAGATTTTTTTGGTCACACCTTCTCATGTTTTGCATGTTGGAATGAAAGTTACGGCTTTGCTCTCTTCCTACAGTACAAGAAAGATGGACATTGGAGACTTCTTTATCTTTTAGGTGCCACACTCCTGTTGCAGAACATCCCATGGTTGGCATCGCAAACTCCACAGGTGCTGTGGAATTTTGCCACCTGACTGGAAGTGAGGTGGGTGGATGCAATGCCTGCTGCTGCTGAAGCTGGTTTTAACCCATGTTTGAACATCTCTACATTTACTAGTAGTGTGCATAGGCTTGCAGGAAAGCTGGGTGGTTTCCATGGCTTCCGCAGTGTGCTTAGCTTTTTAAATGCGTCTTTTATCTTCTGATAATGTTTGTCATAAATTCTGTGAGCTTGTTTGTGGCACCAGAGAGGGGCTGGGCTCTACCCACCTGCAAAGTTGGGGAGGAGAGGCAGGAGGAGGGCAGAAGCAAATCATGGAAACAAGTATGGCCTAACTGGGAAACATCAAATGGTGCAAAGCTGATAAAAGCAGGGAGGATTTTTGGAATGGGGTTTCTTTTAGTGATGAGAGAGGAGAGTGATCAGAGCCGTTCTCACAGAGCAAAGAAGGCAGAGGCCAGTCTGTAAGGGAATTCAGCAGTCAGGTTATCGCTTCTGCTGCACTTCATCGCTCCCTGAGAAGAAGCAGAGTTCAGGGGAGGTTTGGTGGGAGATGAGCAGCAGAAGGGTGGGATCCTGTGTGTGCGTGTTTGCCCCTCAGCCAGCACTGGGTGACTGTACAGTGCTGTGGGACATTCCATTGCTTCTTTACTGTGGGACCCTCATTTGCTTATCTGGAAGACCTGCTGTGGGAAGCAGTGCACCCTGTCGTTGTGTGCCTGCTGTCTTCCCAGTGTTAATCTATACCTTTTGTTTCCAGTAGAAGAACAGCTGCATGTTGGAGCCACGCTTCAGGGTGGATCTCGGGGCACAACGACTGGCCTTGTCCTTGGACTGGTCCACTGGACGAGAGCAATGGTGAGGAAGGGACATGGAGCTGGGGCTGGAGGCCAGGCTGTGTGGGACAACTGTGAGAAGTTGAGGACTTGCATGAAGGAGTCTTTAGTGGTTTTGACTTTCCTGATCCTAGCTGTCTCCCTGGCCCTGCTCTAGAAGTTGCTATTTCCAGAGCAAAGGTAACAGGAACACACTGTGGCCACTGGAACAGGAGCAGAGATTAAACCAACAACAAATGGGAGGTTGTGCTCTGGGGAATGGCAACAGGTGAGCCAGGGATGTGTCTTCTGCTGCCGTTGTTAAAAGGAAAGACCAGAATGGGATGCAAATGGAGCTGCTGGTTCCAACTCTGCACTTAAAATAGCTGAAATTTTAGTGTGAAGTTCTCCTTAAGAACCCCTAATAATAGCACATGTAGGAAGTTTAATCATGGGTTAGTGAGAAACAGAATTGGTTTGGAAGTGGCTCCTTCTTCTGTCAAGCACTCATACATGAGATTTCAGAAATGGCATCGCTGCATGGAATAAGCTGAATTAGCTGTACCTTGAAAGAGGGGTGGGAGTTAATGTGTTCTGTAGGCGCTGTAGGTGCAGATGAAGAGTGGTGCCTTTGGTGTGAGGCTGGAAACCAGAGGAGTCAGGCAGATATTGCTTAATGCTGTAGGGCAAATTTGCTAATTAAAGCTGTTTCTGTGTGTGCTGTTTAATGAGTAAGTAGAATTGCCAGTTAGACTTTCTTGTTGCATTCCTCCTTTTCGTCTCTGTCGTTCATGATAAAGGATTGTTGCCATGATGAAACGCCCCTTTAAACCTGTCATTGTTGTCACCTGAGAGACCAATAACTGCTCCTAAGCCAAATGTACATTGTTCACATCTCTGCAGGAAGGGCGTTGCCCTGTATCTCTTATGTGAGGATTTGGGAGATTCAATGTGAATCATTTGATACAGAACTGGAAAGAAGCCCCAGGCCACTAAAGCAGTGCCTGCAGTTGCAGGTAACCAAACAGAATGGACCAAGTTCATGTCAGGGAATGCCAGAAAACCTGTGCACTGGGAATTGCAAAATATTTGCCAGTGCTCCAAGGTCACTGTGTCTAGAAACTGTAACTGTACTGTGGCACAGGAAGAGAGCAGGAAAGGTCGGAATCAGCCAGTGCTTTGGGTTTCAGTGACAGCAAGGAAATAAAACATCTCTTTGTACTCCAGAAGAGGGAAGAGGCTCTGAAAGGGCATTGTCAGTCTGACTTGGAGAAAAAAAAAAGAGCCCTCTTCAAATGGAATTTGTTTATTGATGTAATGTGAAACATGTATGAAGTCAAGTTTTGCATCTCTGAGAAAAACAAGAGCCAGTAGTGGCTCTTTTCCTGACATGGGTGTGAGTGGTTGCTTCCCATGAGAGCAGGGAGTGGCGGTCACTGGGGCAGGTGATTTTAAGATGAAGCTGAAAAGAATTGTATGAATGTGCCATTCTTGCCCCATGCTGCCGTTCTCTGTCAGTGTTTAATTGAATTGAAATATTTGATAGTTGCATAATTCCCAATGTTTTTTGTGTACCCCTCTGTAGTGGATGTCCTTTAAGAGTGATCAGCAGTGATTCAGAGGGGAAGCTGAATCTTTTCTCCATAGATGAATCTGCTCCTTCTGTGCACGTCCTGAACCAGTGGGAAGCTCACAAATTTGAGGCCTGGATTGCTGCTTTTAATTACTGGGACACTGACATTGTGTATTCAGGTCTGTATGGGCTGGGAATCTCCTTGGGGGCTGTTGGGGAAGGAGCCCCTTGTTTAGGGATGTGTTCCTTGGGTTTTTACTTTCCAGGGTTGGTTGTGCTGCTTGTATAACTTCTTGAAAGAGCTGGGGCCTCTGGTTAGGGCTGAAAGGCTTCTTTTCTTGATAGTGGAAAGTGGTTGGAGTTAATTTGGAGAAGCTATACCCTGACAACTGTACTTTGGGTGGCTATTGGCAAAAAAGATTATGTTCTCCTGCAGTATACAAAGAACCAGAGAGCTGTTTGAGTCCAGTCTTTATGACTTCTAATATTTTTCTTACCAAAGGGGAGGGTACCACCATATTGATACCACATGTGTTTTCTGTGGTGATGGGTATTAGGAGCCTCCATGTGATTTTTGGTGTGTCTGTGAAACTCTGTGAGATCCCAGGGCTGGAAAGCATCAGCTCTGGGTCAGGCTGCCCTGAGCAGGAAGGGATGACCAGAATCATCAATCCAGCCCCTGCCCCTGCACAGACCCCCCAGCAACCCCACCCTGGGCATCCCTGGCAGCGCTGGCCCAAGGCTCCTGGAGCTGTGGCAGACTCGGGGCCGTGCCCATTCCCTTGGGAGCCTGGGCAGTGCCAGCACCCTCTGGGGGAAGAACCTTTCCCTGCTCTGCAGCCTGAGCCTGCCCTGGGCCAGCTCCAGCCGTGCCCTGGGTGCTGTCCCTGTCCCAGAGCAGAGCTGGGAGCTGCCCCTCGGGAGGAGGCTGCAAACTCTTGGCACTGCTTTGCCCCGTGCTCAGGGCTGGTGCTGAGGGTCACAGTTTTTTGTCCCTGGGCAGGAGGGGATGACAGCCTGCTCAAGGGCTGGGACACCAGGTGCAGTCCGGAGGCTCCAGTCTTCGTGAGCAGGAGGTGAGTGAGACCTGTCCACACCCAGCCCTCCAGCAGTGGGGTGGAAACACCCACTGCTGCCCTGCCCCTTCCCAAGCCACTGAATTCAGAGATGTGCAGTGATAGTAGATCCTGGTTCTGCCTCCCTTCGGAAATGGAGGCATCTATTAGTTTTTTTTCATCAGAACTTCAGGTTGAAACTTTTTTCTCTATGTCTTTTAACACAGTAAAGCAAATGCTGACTTCCACATGTGAAGAGGGTGGTAGTTTCTCTCTAAAATGGATCCTGATTTACACTCTTATTTTGGCAATTTTTTGTGTGTTAAATTTGGATATATTATTATGGAATATTTTTTTAGAAAATACTTTGTTCTCCACTGTTTAGTTATTTGAAGTGGTTTCTGTCTTATTTTAAAAAATGGTTAAAACAATATACACAGCTTTCCAGTGGATTGTATATGTAAACTTAAATTACACCAGGGACTATTGCTACGGAAATACTAATTCTGGGAGTAAAGTCTCCTGGGCATGGAGTTCTGCTGGAATTCTTAGGGCCTTTGAGCAGCAGTTTATGGGGTAAATATTACTAGAAAATACTTGTGCTGAGAGATGGTGTGAGTAGAAGTTTTCTCCCTGGGAAGGCTGTTGGACTGTGTAGGTGAAACTCTGCTTGACTGGGTCACTGGACTGAAATTTTGAGCTTACCTCTCCTGAGACACCTTGATGAAATAATGTGGACTCAAAATCCTCGAAATTCAAGGAAGAAGCCCTTCTCAAATTGCTTTCTCTTCCCTTTGCAGACATTCCATGGGTGTGTGCAGCATTCAGTGCAGTCCTCACCGGGAGAATCTCCTGGCCACAGGCAGGTGAGTCCCTTCCAGCTGCTCTCCCCTGGTGTGACCGACCTCCTCTGTTAGCTGAACGTGCTGCTGCCTCTTCAGAAGTCCCATGTGGTGCAGAGCACGTGGTCTTTACTCCCTTTTTTCTGTGCCCTGACTTGGCTGTGCTGCTTTTCTGCCTGCTTGTGGTGTGTCCCCAGCTACGATGAGCACGTGCTGCTGTGGGACTTCAGGAACATGAGGCAGCCGCTGGCTGACACCCACGTGGAAGGTGGGGTGTGGAGGCTGAAGTGGCACCCCACATGTGATTTCGTGCTCTTGGCAGCCTGCATGCAGAGCGGTTTCAAGATCCTCGACTGCCGTGGGAGCCTGGGTGAGTGTCCAGGGAACAGAGGGGCTCTGGCTGCTCTGCTGCTCTCCTTGCTGCGCTGGGTGAATGGGGAGCTCCAGCTCTTGCTGGAAGGATTGAGATGGGGTTAACAGCCATAGACTCCTGTTCCAATTAGAGGTAACTTCCAGCTTTTCCACATCTGTGCACTCTGTTGGCCTGCTTGGTTGTGCCAAGGCTCTGTCACTATCTGTGTGTAAATCTCTCATAACTTCTTTTCACAGGAGGAAAGCCTGTGTGTTTGGTGTGAGGGCACAAACATTCTAGGTTTGTGTTCATTGTGATGGTTCAGAGAGGTGCTTATGACTGTCAGGTGGTGCTTTCCTGTTAGCAGGACTTACTGACCTGCCGGAGAATCAGTTATTGCTTCGGGAAGGAAGTGCTTTGCAGCCTGGTTAATCCACAGTAACATGAAAAAACCCTTAATGTCAATCACGAGGTACTTCCTTGGTGGAAAAGCCGTTTGCATCCACATTACAAATACAGTCTGACAGAGGATGCTTGGCTTCCTGGGTTCTCCAGACCTTGGGCAGATCCACAGCTTAGGAAATAAGGATGGCATTTCTCCTGTGTGAGGAAGGAAGGAACTTGATGTCCACTTACTGTAACAGTCAAGTGCTGAAAGCTGACATGAAGAACATCTGCAGTGTATTAATAATAATAATCAGGACCTGGCAATCCTCCAGGTGTGTTCATGGCTCAGTGAAGGTTGTGGTATGATCAGTCTTGTCTGTCTTGAGCCTTTGTAGGCACTTTGAATAATGATGCTCTTAAACCTCATGCGTGTTAAACCCTCTTCTCTGCTACCGACCCAGGAAGAATCAAGGCCATCGAGAGGTGGCTGAAAAATGGTCAGTACCTTGTTCCTCTTGGAATGCTTCACTCTGTGGTGAGGCAATAACCAGAGAACTCTACCTGTGAGACACAGCCAATGCTGGAATGGCTGCTGAGCACTCTGCTACAACCCACAGCTTGATTCCTAAGTAATTTATCTTTTTTTTTTTTTTTTTAAAGCGGAAAATACAGAGGAATGTGTCATCCTGTCATCCTATGTCCTGCACAATTCCTTGGCCTATGGGGCTGACTGGTCAAGGCTGTGTCCAAGGGATTCCTTGCCTGCAAGCCAGGACCTTGCTGCTGCATGCCAGCCTTTGGAGGAGCTCATGGGAGCATCAGGGCAAGGAGACGAGAAGCTGAATTTGCAGGTCCAGAACCTGAAGATAATTTATGAGTCTCCTACAGCTACTTTTGATGTAATCCTGGATGAGGAGAGTGAAAGCCCTGCTGTGGCACTGGCAGCAGGGGCAGGGCCAAAGCTGCCTGAGGATCCTGGACTGGTCAGGGGCTCTGGTTCAAAGGGAGGTTTAGATTTGGCTGCCCGAGGGGCAGATCTGGGGTCAGCCAGTGGCTCTGACACAGGAGCCAAGAGACCCAATGGAATGGGCCTGGACAGAGGCAGTGACTCAGCCAGGTCTCCAGACAGCCCGAAAGAAATGAGCATTGTAGCCACTTGTTCTTTCTATGACAACATCCTCCATGTCTGGAAGTGGGAGATGAGCCTGGTGACCCCTCCAGATGTGCCAAGTCCTAGCTCTCCATCCAAAAGAACAGCTGAAAGTTTACACTGACCAGTCCCAGGGGAAGAGGGAGGAAAACTTCTGAACTAAGAGTGACAGCTGAACTTAATGCCCTAACTTCTGCTGGGCTTTCCCATCTGACTGTTGAGCCTGGGAGTCCTTGAAGGCCAACACTGATGGAATTCCTGGTGTTTTATTTTCAGCACAGAGGGAAGCCTTTTCTGAGAGGCCCATGCTCATGCCCAGAGAGGTTTATTTAGTTTTTCCCTTAATGTCCTAGTTCCAAGTGGAACAGCCCTCCTGTCACTAGCTGCTCCTTTGTACCTCAGATCTGAATCCTTTCAAGGCTGGTTTGCCTTGTCTCACAGTGGATCTGTTAAGCTTGTTCTCCTCCTTCCCTCACAAACCAGACTCGGCTGTGCTGCTGAGCAGACCCAGTAAGTGATCCGAAGGTTTCCTGAATGTCTCAGAAAGCCCCTGAGCAGAGGCTTGGCTGTGTGATGGGTGTGTCCCTGGAGAAGAGCTCAGACAGGCCAGATGCAGTCCAAGTGCTGCCAGTGATGTTTAACAGAGTTCTGGTTCAGAAGGAAGTGCAGACTGCCTGCTGTGATGGGGAGTGCTGTGGGATCCTCCTTGTGAGGATCGTGGTGCTTCTCCACCATTTTTCAGCAGACTCATCACCTGACTGCAGTCTCCTTCATCACTCCCAGCTGAGCAAACTCTGCTTCGGGTGAATCCTGTAGTGACCCCACCATGTTCTAGTGCCACTCAGCCACCCCCCCGTGGCCCCTCAGTATCCAGCTCATGCTCTCTGCTCTCCACAGAGCCACGTTTAGGTTCAAAGTCAAGCTCAGTTTTTAAAAGGTGAACAGCTTTAAGATCAAGACCTCCGAAAGTATAAGTGGTGTTTCTTGACATCTTTTAAGTTTAAAATAAATACAGAAACCAAAATCTTAACAGCATTGCCCTAACTACCTCCAGGAATGGCTGCAGGATTTCTCATGGTTGCTCCATTAGCTCTCTTTTTTTCCACTCTAAAATATCAGTAAAACACCTTTTCTGGAACATTTTCTCTATTCCTAGAAACAAAAAAACCAGCTTAAACTAGATCAGTAACTTTCAGCTTGCATGGTTTATCTTTGAGGGTCCTAAAGAATGAGTTATCTGGAGGGAAAGAAACACCAGCAACAAACAAACAGGTCTCTGTGTAACAGTGCTGCAACTAAACGAGGTGCAGCAGATGAAAACTGCTGCTTTGAAACCCCTTTCTCAAGGGTGAATGTGTATTTTAGCAAACATTCTGGAGCATTGTTACATGAAGATTCACATCAGTAATGAAAACAAGTGCTTTTGCTAAAGAAAAACATGCTATTTTTGGATGTTTCTAAAATAAAAACAATATAAGTAATTTATCTTTTTTTGTTGTTGTTTTGAGTTTTTAAAATCAAATTATTTGACAGTCCTTACGAGGACCTTCTGCCTCGGGCTCTGAGGGGTGAATGTTCTTCGGGAGTCAGAGGACAATGCAGTTTCCTGGGAAAACCCAGGGTGTGTCCCTGTACCTGCCGATGACTCTGTTTCAAAGGTTGTAATGCCTTTTATTGCCCTGTGAGAGCGAGAGGAAACAGCCCGAGGGCAGCGAAGCCGGCGCGATGTCACGGACTGGGACCAGCCTGGTTTAGGCCAGGCCTTTGCTCAGAGAAATGAGCAGACCCAGTTATTAGCTGCCTTCACACGGGGTATGAGGCAAATGATGCAGTCAAGACCAAGCTGGAATTGGCATCAGAGGGCACAGGACCTCCTGCTCTCCAGCCTTGCATCCCCACCTGCCAAGTGCCGGGAAGGGCTGATGGGCCACCTCTGCCAACAGCACCCAAGGCAGGAAGCAGCCACTCGTGTGTAACTTCCGATCGGCTTCACAGGAGGTGAAAAAAGCTGAGTTCAGTTAGAAAAGCTGTGCCTTCCCCATCCCGATTGTGGCTGATCCCTGATCACAACTCATCCCTCTGTCATTTGGGGCTGCAGCACCCCACTCCATCACAGCCCTGCCCAGCCGAAAATGTGGGGATTTTAACCACCACCGTAAGGACTCATCTGTCAGCCCTTACCACAGACCAAGTGTTCACAGACCATCCCCTGAACTTGCTTCTTTTCTACCAAAGTGACCGTTTTCAGTCGTAAATTAATTTTTAAAGTTTAATTCTTAAACTTTGCAGTACTTTGTATCTAAAACGTCATGGACCCCTCAACTTCAGAACCTCCAGAGAGGGCTCTGCTCACCAGGCACAACTGTCTCTCAGAGGAATTACCAGTCACGGATGGGAAATCAAACCGCAGATTTCCCCCGGGATTTAAATCAGATATTACAGAAGAACAAGGTAGAAGCATTTGTTTTAATGTTCAGTGACAGAGGCTGTCCCGTGTTGGCCGGCGGTGTCACTGCTCTCCCCCTACCGCACGTAGTTCTTGGGGAAGAGCTGGAAGAGCTTGCCCTCCTGCGTGGGCTCGAAGCCGTACTTCTCCAGGTTGTTGGGGTCGAATGTGCCGTCCTTCACATCCTTCTCGATGCGCGGAGCCACCAGCTCGTCGAAGAGCTGCTTGGCCGTCACGGGCGGCTCGGAGCCCTCGGCGGCGCGGTACGACACGTAGGGCCGCAGCTTGAAGCCCGTCAGGTCGGGCACGACGAACTCGGGCACCATCTCCTTGACGAGGAGGAACTTCTTGTTGCGGGTGAGCACGCCCAGCTTCTTGGCACCGCGGCCCTTGTTGTGGCTCCGAGGGCCGCGCTTGCTGGTGAACGGCGACACGCGGTCGGCGCCGCGCACCAGCCCGCGCACTAGTTGTGTCAGCAGCCCCATGCCGGGCACCAAGGGCTCAGCGGGCCAGAGCCGGGCCTTGCAGGCACCGGGGGCTCAGTGAGCCAGGCCGGTTCTTCAGGGCAGCCGGGAGCTCACAGAGACCGGACGGGTCCCCGCAGGCACCAAGGAATTAGCGAAGCCGGAGCGAGTCCCAGAGAGCACCCGGGAGGCTCAGCCGAGATGAAGTCGCTCCGGGCGAGCACGGAAACCTCCCCAGCCGGAGCAGGATGTCCCTCACGACCCGGAGCAGCCCCGCCGCGCTCCCGCCTCCGCACACCCCAACAGCGCCTGTTCCCATTGGTCGGGCCGGGACAGCCAATCCGCAGCGCCGATACTGCCGCACGCGGCGCGCGGGCCGAACGGCCCT